>JAWPHD010002042.1:0-278627 GCA_037043455.1 Cyrtodaria siliqua | reverse complement strand
ATAAATGTATTATTTGGTTACGAACTACTTAATCACTTTCATCGATTTGTTTTTCAAAATAAGAATTTTATATACAATGCAAGTACTTTGGTTCTACTTGAAACAAACGTTTTATCACAAAGACGTTTACTAGGCAGTGTACATTTCTTACTTTGACATATGATATAGTTGTGATGGCAGTGCTGGTTATTGGTACTTGTTTGGAAAATAAACGGTTCCTTTTGAAAACGTAACTGCAGAATGACATGCACATCAACATATTTGTATTAAATAGTTTGAGTTATCTCTTAGTTATGTATTGGTGTTATTTCTGTCTCTTACTTAATAATATAAAAAAAATAGTTATATAGTTTTAAAGATGACAGTCGCATATATTCGTATGTTTCTTATATTTAGGGAAATAAATATACCTAACCACATGTTGTATGTCTTTGTTTCATTCCATCAACATGCATATGGAATTACAAACACGAGTTACAAAACGACTCAACAAAAACGTCCATACATGAAAAAATACTTAAACGTTTACAAGTACGAAACCTAAATACAATACAACTTATTAAGATCATTATCTAAAATTAAAAAAAGAGTGCCGTATACAACAGTAGAAATTAACTGCCGAACTAAACACACAATACTGAGCCTTTTCAATGGTTGTCGTGTAACTCTGTTCATACGAATACTCGTTTGATTTAGTCTGCTATTTGTTCTACCCTACCTGTTGATCGTTCCTTACATGTATCTACTAACTCCCTCAGATGTCATGTTGATATCGTCCTTTATGTAAATAAATGTCCTTAAGTTGAACTCGTCACGTATCTATACATATAACAAGAGGCCCAAGAGGGTCTATGGACGCTCTACTGGCTAACATGGCTCTTACAGCATCAATGAAGCAAGTGACTGCAATTACGTGTTTTTTTAAAGTTTTGGGCAAAATCCAACATTTTAAACTAAATCAAAGGCCATAACTAAAAAATCTGGGAAAGTTTGGTAAAGATCAAATGAAAAATGAAGGCCCTATCGTATTAACTGGGCAAAATATAGCATTTATAACCAAATCCAGGGCCAAAATTCCGCTGTTACTGGTCCGATCTGGCCGGTTTTCAAACTTGTCCGAGCTTTTATTGATTTTAACAATCTATCAAAACTGAGATATAGGGTCCTATAGAAACCAAAGTCTGGTAAAGATAAAACGAAAAATGAAGGCCCTATCGTTTTAACAAGGCAAAATATATCATTTTTAACAAAATCAAGGGCCATAACTCCGCGGCTAGTGGTCCGAACTGGCTGGTTTTCGAAATTGTTCGAGCTTTCATTGATATTAACAATCCGAGAAAGATTGGTAAAGATCAGATGATAAATGAAGGCCCTATTGTATTGAGGCAAAATATAGCATTTTTAACGAAATGAAGGGCCATAACTCCGCTGAAATTGGTCCGATCTGGCTGGTTTTCTAACTTGTCCGAGCTTTCATTGATATTAACAATCTGGTAAAGTTTGGTAAATATCGGATGATAACTGAAGGCCCTATCGTCTTAGCGAGGCAAAATATAGCATTATTAACGAAATGAAGGGCCATAACTCCACTGTTACTGGTCCGATATGGCTGGTTTTCAAATTCATTAGTGTTAATAACATGGTAAAGTTTGGTAAAGATCAAATGAAAAATGAATCAGACGCTCTTTCACCATAGCAACGTTTTAATGAGTTAGACGCTCTGTCACCATAGCAACGTTTTACTGAGTCAGACGCTCTGTCACCATAGCAACGTGTTAATGAGTCAGACGCTCTGTCACCATAGCAACGTTTTAATGAGTCAGACGCTCTGTCACCATAGCAATGTTTTAATGAGTCAGACGCGCTGTCACCATAGCAATGTTTAATGAGTCAGACGCTCTGTCATCATAGCAACGTTTTAAGAGTCAGACGCTCTGTCACTATAGCAACGTTTTAATCAGTCAGACGTTCTGTCACCATAGCAACGTTTTAATGAGTCAGACGCTCTGTCACCATATAACGTTTTAATGAGTCAGACGCGCTCTCACCATAGCAACGTTTTAATGAGTCAGACGCTCTATCACCGTATAGCAACGTTTTAATGAATCAGACGCTCTGTCACCATAGCAACGTTTTCATGAGTCAGATGCTCTGTCATCATAGCAACGTTTTAATGAGTCGGACGCCCTGTCACCATAGCAATGCTTTAATGAGTCGGACACGCTGTCACCATAGCAACGTTTTAATGAGTCGGACGATCTGTCACCATAGCAACGTTTTAATGAGTCAGACGCAATCGCAAAAGCAACGTTTTAATGAGTCAGACTCTCTGTCACCATAGCAAAGTTTTAATGAGTCAGACGCTCTGTCACCATAGCAACGTTATAATGAGTCAGACGCACAGTCGCAATAGCAACGTTTTAATGAGTCAGACGTTCTGTCACCATAGCAATGTTTTAATGAGTCAGACGCTCTGTCACCATAGCAACGTTTTAATGAGTCAGACGCTCTGTCACCATAGCAATGTTTTAATGAGTCTGACGCTCTGTCACCATCGCAATGTTTTAATGAGTCAGACCCTTTGTCACCATAGCAACGTTTTAATGAGTCACCATAGCAATGTTTTAATGAGTCAGACCCTCTGTCACCATAGCAACGTTTTAATGACTCAGACGCTCTGTCACCTTAGCAACGTTTTAATGGGTCAGACGCCCTTTCACTATAGGAACGTTTTAATGAGTCAGACGCACTGTCACCAAGCAACGCTTTAATGAGTCAGACGCTCTGTCACCATAGCAATGTTTTAATGAGTCAGACGCTCTGTCACAATAGCAACGTTTTAATGAGTCAGACGCTCTGTCACCATAGCAATGTTTTAATGAGTCAGACGCTCTGTCACCATAGCAACGTTTTAATGAGTCAGACGCCCTGTCACCATATCAATGTTTTAATAAGTTAGACGTCTGTCAACATAGCAATGTTTTATGGAGTCAGACGCTATGTCACCATATCAATGCTTCAATGAGTCAGATGCTCTGTCACCATAGCAACGTTTTAATGAGTCAGACGCTCTGTCACCATAGCAGTGTTTAATGAGTCAGACGCTCTGTCACCATATCAATGTTTTAATAAGTTAGACGTCTGTAACCATAGCAATGTTTTAATGAGTCAGACGCGCTGTCACCATAGCAAGTTTTAATGAGTCAGATGCTCTGTCACCATAGCAACGTTTTAATGAGTCAGACGCTCTGTCACCATAGCAGTGTTTAATGAGTCAGACGCTCTGTCACCATATCAACGTTTTAATGTTTCAGACGCTCTGTCACCATAGCAACGTTTTAATGAGTCGGACGCCCTGTCACCATAGCAAAGCTTTGATGAGTCGGACGCACTGTCACCATAGCAACGTTTTAATGAGTCGGACGCTCTGTCACCATAGCAACGTTTTAATAATTCAGACGCTCTGTCGCCATATAACGTTTTAATGAGTCAGACGCGCTCTCACCATAGCAACGTTTTAATGAGTCAGACGCTCTGTCACCATATAGCAACGTTTTAATGAGTCAGACGCTCTGTCACCATAGAAACGTTTTAATGAGTCAGACGCTCTGTCATCATAGCAACGTTTTAATGATTCGGACGCTCTGTCACCATAGCAATGCTTTAATGAGTCGGACACGCTGTCACCATAGCAACGTTTTAATGAGTCGGACGATCTGTCACCATAGCAACGTTTTAATGAGTCAGACGCAATCGCAATAGCAACGTTTTAATGAGTCAGACTCTCTGTCACCATAGCAAAGTTTAATGAGTCAGACGCTCTGTCACCATAGCAACGTTATAATGAGTCAGATGCACAGTCGCAATAGCAACGTTTTAATAAGTCAGACGTTCTGTCACCATAGCAATGTTTCAATGAGTCAGACGCTCTGTCACCATAGCAACGTTTTAATGAGTCAGACGCTCTGTCACCATAGCAATGTTTTAATGAGTCTGACGCTCTGTCACCATCGCAATGTTTTAATGAGTCAGACCCTTTGTCACCATAGCAACATTTTAATGAGTCACCATAGCAATGTTTTAATGAGTCAGACCCTCTGTCACGATAGCAACGTTTTAATGAGTCAGACGCTCTGTCACCTTAGCAACGTTTTAATGGGTCGGACGCTCTTTCACTATAGGAACGTTTTAATGAGTCAGACGCACTGTCACCATAGCAATGTTTTAATGAGTCAGACTCCTGTCACAATAGCAACGTTTTAATGAGTCAGACGCTCTGTCACCATAGCAATGTTTTAATGAGTCAGACTCCTGTCACAATAGCAACGTTTTAATGAGTCAGACCCTCTGTCACCATAGCAATGTTTTAATGAGCCAGACGCTCTGTCATCATAGCAACGTTTTAATGAGTCAGAAGCTCTGTCACCATAGAAACGTTTTAATGAGTCAGACGCTCTGTCAACATAGCAATGTTTTAATGAGTCAGACGCTCTGTCACCATAGCAACGTTTTAATGAGTCAGACGCTCTGTCACCATAGCAATGTTTTAATAAGTTAGGCGTCTGTCAACATAGCAATGTTTTAATGAGTCAGACGCTATGTCACCATATCAATGCTTCAATGAGTCAGAGGCTCTGTAACCATAGCAACGTTTTAATGAGTCAGACGCGCTGTCACCATAGCAAGTTTTAATGAGTCAGTCACACTGTCACCATAGCAACGTCTTAATGAGTCAGACGCTCTGTCACCATAGCAGTGTTTAATGAGTCAGACGCTCTGTCACCTTAGCAACGTTTTAATGGGTCAGACGCTCTTTCACTATAGGAACGTTTTAATGAGTCAGACGCACTGTCACCATAGCAACGTTTTAATGACTCAGACGCTCTGTCACCATAGCAATGTTTTAATGAGCCAGACGCTCTGTCACCATAGCAACGTTTTAATGAGTCAGACGCTCTGTCACCATAGCAACGTTTTAATGAGTCAGACGCTCTATCACCGTATAGCAACGTTTTAATGAGTCAGACGCTCTGTCACCATAGCAACGTTTTCATGAGTCAGACGATCTGTCATCATAGCAACGTTTTAATGAGTCGGACGCCCTGTCACCATGGCAATGCTTTAATGAGTTGGACACGCTGTCACCATAGCAACGTTTTAATGAGTCGGACGATCTGTCACCATAGCAACGTTTTAATGAGTCAGACGCAATCGCAATAGCAACGTTTTAATGAGTCAGACTCTCTGTCACCATAACAAAGTTTTAATGAGTCAGACGCTCTGTCACCATAGCAACGTTATAATGAGTCAGACGCACAGTCGCAATAGCAACGTTTTAATGAGTCAGACGTTCTGTCACCATAGCAATGTTTTAATGAGTCTGACGCTCTGTCACCATCGCAATGTTTTAATGAGTCAGACCCTTTGTCACCATAGCAACGTTTTAATGAGTCACCATAGCAATGTTTTAATGAGTCAGACCCTCTGTCACCATAGCAACGTTTTAATGAGTCAGACGCTCTGTCACCTTAGCAACGTTTTAATGGGTCAGACGCTCTTTCTCTATAGGAACGTTTTAATGAGTCAGATGCACTGTCACCATAGCAACGTTTTAATGATTCAGAAGCTCTGTCACTATAGCAATGTTTTAATGAGTCAGACGCTCTGTCACAATAGCAACGTTTTAATGAGTCAGACGCTGTGTCACCATAGCAATGTTTTAATGAGTCAGACGCTCTGTCACCATAGCAACGTTTTAATGGGTCAGACGCTCTGTCACCATAGCAACGTTTTAATGAGTCAGACGCTCCGTCACCATAGCACCGTTTTAATGAGTCAGACGCTCTGTCACCATAGCAACGTTTAAATGGGTCAGACGCTATGTCACCATAGCAACGTTTTAATGGGTCAGACGCTCTTTCACCATAGGAACGTTTTAATGAGTCAGACGCTCTGTCACAATAGCAACGTTTTAATGAGTCAGACGCTTTGTCACCATAGCAACGTTAAAATGGGTCAGACGCTCTGTCACCATAGCAATGTTTTAATAAGTCAGACGCTCCGTCACCATAGCAACGTTTTAATGGGTCAGACGCTCTTTCACCATAGGAACGTTTTAATGAGTCAGACGCTCAGTCCCATAGCAATGTTTTAATGAGACAGACGCTCCGTCACCATAGCAACGTTTTAATGGGTCAAACGCTCTGTCACCATAGCAACGTTTTAATGAGTCAGACGCTCTGTCACCATAGCAACGTTTTAATGAATCAGACGCTCTGTCACCATAGCAACGTTTAAATGGGTCAGACGCTCTGTCACCATAGCAACGTTTTAATGAATCAGACGCTCTGTCATAATAGCAACGTTTTAATGCCTCAGATGCTCTGTCACCATACCAGCCTTTTAATGAGTCAGACGCTCTTTCACCATAGCAACGTTTTAATGAGTCAGACGCTCTATCACCATTGCAACGTTATAATGAGTCAGACGCTCTGTCACCATAGCAACGTTTTAATGAGTCGGACGCTCTGTCACCATAGCAATGCTTTAATGAGTCGGACACTCTGTCACCATAGCAACGTTTTAATGAGTCGGACGATCTGTCACCATAGCAACGTTTTAATGAGTCAGACGCAGTCGCAATAGCAACGTTTTAATGAGTCAGACGCTCTGTCACCATAGCAAAGTTTTAATGAGTCAGACGCTCTGTCACCATAGCAACGTTATAATGAGTCAGACGCACAGTCGCAATAGCAACGTTTTAATGAGTCAGATGTTCTGTCACCACAGCAACGTGTCAATGAGTCAGACGCTCTGTCACCATAGCAATGTTTTAATGAATCAGACGCTCTGTCTCCATCGCAATGTTTTAATGAGCCAGACCCTTTGTCACCATAGCAACGTTTTAATGAGTCACCATAGCAATGTTTTAATGAGTCAGACGCTCTATCACCATAGCAACGTTTTAATGAGTCAAACGCTCTGTCACCTTAGCAATGTTTTAATGAGTCAGACGCTCCGTCACCATAGCAACGTTTTAATGAGTCAGACGCTCTGTCACCATAGCAACGTTTTAATGAGTCAGATGCTCTGTCACCATAGCAACGTTTTAATGAGTCAGACGCGCTCTCACCATAGCAACGTTTTAATGAGTCAGACGCCCGGTAACCATAGCAACGTTTTAATGAGTCAGACGCTCTGTCACCATAGCAAAGTTTTAAAGAGTCAGACGCTCTGTCATCAGAACTACGTTTTAATGAGTCGGACGATCTGTCACCATAGCAATGCTTTAATTATTCGGACACTCTGTCACCATAACAAAGTTTTAATGAGTCGGACGGTCTGACACCATAGCAACGTTTTAATGAGTCAGACGCAGTCGCAATAGCAACGTTTTAATTAGTCGGACACTCTGTCACCATAACAAAGTGTTAATGAGTCGGACGATCTGACACCATAGCAACGTTTTAATGAGTCAGACGCAGTCGCAATAGCAACATTTTAATTAGTCAGACGCTCTGTCACCATAGCAACGTTATAATGAGTCAGACGCCCAGTCGCAATAGCAACGTTTTAATGAGTCAGACGTTCTGTCACCATAGCAATGTTTTAATGAGTCAGACGCTCTGTCACCATAGCAACGTTTTAATGAGTCAGACGCTCTGTCACCATAGCAATGTTTTAATGAGTCAGACGCTCTGTCAGCATAACAATGTTTTAATGAGTCAGACCCTTTGTCACCATAGCAACGTTTTAATGAGTCACCATAGCAATGTTTTAATGAGTCAGACGCTCTGTCACCATAGCAACGTTTTAATGAGTCAGACGCGCTCTCACCATAGCAACGTTTTAATGAGTCGGACGACCGGTAACTATAGCAACGTTTTAATGAGTCAGACGCTCTGTCACCATAGCAACGTTTTAATGAGTCTGACGCAGTCGCAATAGCAACGTTTTAATTAGTCAGACGCTCAGTCACCATAGCAACGTTTTAATGAGTCAGACGCTCTGTCACCATAGCAACGTTTTAATGAGTCTGACGCAGTCGCAATAGCAACGTTTTAATGAGTCAGACGCTCTGTCACCATAGCAACGTTTTAATGAGTCAGACGCTCTGTCGCCATAGCAACGACGCCCTGTCACCATAGCAACGTTTCAATGAGTCAGACTCTATGTCACCATAGCAACGTTTTAATGAGTCAGACGCGCTCTCACCATAGCAACATTTTAATGAGTCAGACGCTCTGTCACCATAGCAACGTTTTAATGAGTCAGACGCTCTGTCACCATAGCAACGTGTTAATGAATCAGACGCGCTCTCACCATAGCAACGTTTTAATGAGTCAGACGCCCGGTCACCATAGCAACGTTTTAATGAGTCAGACGCTCTGTCACCATAGCAACGTTTTAAAGAGTCAGACGCTCTTTTAGCATAACTACGTTTTAATGAGTCGGACGCTCTGTCACCATAGCAATGCTTTAATTAGTTGGACACTCTGTCACCACAAGAACAATTTAATGAGTCGGACGATCTGCCACCATAGCAGTGTTTTAATGAGTCAGACGCAGTCGCAATAGCAACGTTTTAATTAGTCCTAGGGTCTGTCACCATAGCAACGTTATAATGAGTCAGACGCCAAGTCGCAATAGGAACGTTTTAATGAGTCAGACGTTCTTTCACCATAGCAATGTTTTAATGAGTCAGACGCTCTGTCACCATAGCAACGTTTTAATGAGTCAGACGCTCTGTCACCATAGCAATGTTTTAATGAGTCAGACGCTCTGTCAGCATAGCAATGTTTTAATGAGTCAGACCCTTTGTCACAATAGCAACGTTTTAATGAGTCACCATAGCAATGTTTTAATGAGTCAGACCCTCTGTCACCATACCAACGTTTTAATGAGTCAGACGCTCTGTCACCTTAGCAACGTGTTAATTGGTCAGACGCTCTTTCAACATAGGAACGTTTTAATGAGTCAGACGCTCCAGTCAGACGCTCTGTCACCATAGCAACGTTTAAATGCCTCAGACGCTCTGTCACCATACCAGCCTTTTAATGTGTCAGACGCTCTGTCACCATAGCAACGTTTTAATGAGTCAGACGCACTGTCACCATAGCAACGTTATAATGAGTCAGACGCTCTGTCACCATAGCAACGTTTTAAAGAGTCGGACGCTCTGTCACCATAGCAATGATTTAATGAGTCGGACACTCTGTCACCATAGCAATGATTTAATGAGTCAGACGCTCTGTCATCATAACTACGTTTAATGAGTCGGACGCTCTGTCACCATAACAATGCTTTAATTAGTCGGACACTCTGTCACCATAACAACGTTTTAATGAGTCGGACGGTCTGACACCATAGCAACGGTTTAATGAGTCATACGCAGTCACAATAGCAAGGTTTTAATTAGTAAGACGCTCTGTTACCATAGCAACGTTATAATGAGTTAGCCGCCCAGTCGCAATAGCAACGTTTTAATGAGTCAGACGCGCTCTCACCATAACAACGTTTTAATGAGTCAGACGCTCTGTCACCATAGCAACGTTTTAATGAGTCAGATGCTCTGTCACCATAGCAACGTTTTAATGAGTCAGACGCGCTCTCACCATAGCAACGTTTTAATGAGTCTGACGCAGTCGCAATAGCAACGTTTTAATTAGTCAGACGCTCAGTCACCATAACAACGTTATAATGAGTCAGACGCCCAGTCGCAATAGCAACGTTTTAATGAGTCAGACGTTCTGTCACCATAGCAATGTTTTAATGAGTCAGACGCTCTGTCACCATAGCAACGTTTTAATGAGTCAGACGCTCTGTCACCATAGCAATGTTTTAATGAGTCAAACGCTCTGTCAGCATAACAATGTTTTAATGAGTCAGACCCTTTGTCACCATAACAACGTTTTAATGAGTCACCATAGCAATGTTTTAATGGGTCTGACCCTCTGTCACCATACCAACGTTTTAATGAGACAGACGCTCTGTCACCTTAGCAACGTTTTAATGGGTCAGACGCTCTTTCACCATAGGAACGTTTTAATGAGACAGACGCTCCGTCACAATAGCAATGTTTTAATGAGTCAGACGTTCCGTCACCATAGCAACTTTTTAATGGGTCAGACGTTCTTTCACCATAGGAACGTTTTAATGAGTAAGACGCTCCGTCCCATAGCAATGTTTTAATGAGTCAGACGCTGCGTTACCATAGCAACGTTTTAATGAGTCAGACGCCCTGTCACCATAGCAACGTTTTAATGAGTCAGACGCTCTGTCACCATAGCATCGTTTAATGAGTCAGACGCTCTGTCACCATAGCAACGTTTTAATGAGTCAGACGCGCAGTCATCATAACAACGTTTTAATGAGTCGGACGCTCTGTCACCATAGCAACGTTTTAATTAGTCGGACGATCTGACACCATAACAACATTTTAATGAGTCAGACGCAGATGCAACAGCTACGTTTTAGTTAGTCAGACGCTCTGTCACCATAGCAACGTTATAATGAGTCAGACGCACTGTCGCAATATCAACGTTTTAATGAGTCAGACGTTCTGTCACCATAGCAATGTTTTAATGAGTCAGACGCTCTGTCACCATAGCAACGTTTTAATGAGTCAGACGCTCTGTCACCTTAGCAATGTTTTAATGAGTCAGACGCTCCGTCACCATAGCAACGTTTTAATGGGTCAGACGCTCTTTCACCATAGGAACGTTTTAATGAGTCAGACGCTCCGTCCCATAGCAATGTTTTAATGAGACAGACGCTCCGTCCCCATAGCAACGTTTTAATGAGTCAGACGCTCTGTCAACCATAGCAACGTTTTAATGAGTTAGACGCTCTGTCGCCATAGCAACGACGCGCTCTCACCATAGCAACGTTTTAATGAGTCAGACGCTCTGTCACCATAGCAACGTTTTAATGAGTCAGACGCGCTCTCACCATAGCAACGTTTTAATGAGTCAGACGCCCGGTAACCATAGCAACGTTTTATTGAGTCAGACGCTCTGTCACCATAGCAAAGTTTTAAAGAGTCAGACGCTCTGTCATCATAACTACGTTTTATGGATGTCGGACGCTCTGTCACCATAGCAATGCTTTAATTAGTCGGACACTCTGTCACCATAACAAAGTTTTAATGAGTCGGACGATCTGACACCATAGCAACGTTTTAATGAGTCAGACGCAGTCGCAATAGCAACGTTTTAATTAGTCAGACGCTCAGTCACCATAGCAACGTTATAATGAGTCAGACGCCCAGTCGCAATAGCAACGTTTTAATGAGTCAGACGTTCTGTCATCATAGCAATGTTTTAATGAGTCAGACGCTCTGTTACCATAGCAACGTTTTAATGAGTCAGACGCTCTGTCGATATAGCAATGTTTTAATGAGTCAAACGCTCTGTCAGCATAACAATGTTTTAATGAGTCAGACCCTTTGTCACCATAACAACGTTTTAATGAGTCACCATAGCAATGTTTTAATGGGTCAGACCCTCTGTCACCATACCAACGTTTTAATGAGACAGACGCTCTGTCACCTTAGCAACGTTTTAATGGGTCAGACGCTCTTTCACCATAGGAACGTTTTAATGAGTCAGACGTTCCGTCACCATAGCAATGTTTTAATGAGTCAGACGCTCCGTCACCATAGCAACGTTTTAATGGTTCAGACGTTCTTTCACCATAGGAACGTTTTAATGAGTAAGACGCTCCGTCCCATAGCAATGTTTAATGAGTCAGACGCTGCGTTACCATAGCAACGTTTTAATGAGTCAGACGCCCTGTCACCATAGCAACGTTTTAATGAGTCAGACGCTCTGTCACCATAGCATCGTTTTAATGAGTCAGACGCTCTGTCACCATAGCAACGTTTTAATGAGTCAGACGCGCAGTCATCATAACAACATTTTAATGAGTCGGACGCTCTGTCTCCATAGCAACGTTTTAATTAGTCGGATGATCTGACACCATAGCAACGTTTTAATGAGTTTGACGCAGTTGCAATAGCAACGTTTTAATTAGTCAGACGCTCTGTCACTATAGCAACGTTATAATGAGTCAGACGCACTGTCGCAATATCAACGTTTTACTGAGTCAGACGTTCTGTCACCATAGCAATTTTTTAATAAGTCAGACGCTCTGTCACCACAGCAACGTTTTAATGAGTCAGACGCTCTGTCACCATAGCAATGTTTTAATGAGTCAGACGCTCTGTCAGCATAACAATGTTTTAATGAGTCAGACCCTTTGTCACCATAGCAACGTTTTTATGAGTCACCATAGCAATGTTTTAATGAGTCAGACCCTCTGTCACCATACAAACGTTTTAATGAGACAGACGCTCTGTCACCATAGCAATGTTTTAATGAATCAGACGCTCTGTCACCATCGAAATGTTTTAATGAGTCAGACCCTTTTTCACCATAGCAACGTTTTAATGAGTCACCATAGCAATGTTTTAATGAGTCAGACCATCTGTCACCATAGCAACGTTTTAATGAGTCAGACGCTCTGTCACCTTAGCAATGTTTTAATGAGTCAGACGCTCCGTCACCATAGCAACGTTTTAATGGGTCAGACGCTCTTTCACCATAGGAACGTTTTAATGAGTCAGAAGCTCCGTCCCATAGCAATGTTTTAATGAGACAGACGCTCCGTCACCATAGCAACGTTTTAATGAGTCAGACGCTCTGTCACCATAGCAACGTTTTAATGAGTCAGACGCTTTGTCGCCATAGCAACGACGCTCTGTCACCATAGCAACGTTTTAATGAGTCAGACGCCCTGTCACCATAGCAACGTTTTAATGAGTCAGACGCTCTGTCACCATAGCATCGTTTTAATGAGTCAGACGCTCTGTCACCATAGCAACGTTTTAATGAGTCAGACGCGCAGTCATCATAACAACATTTTAATGAGTCGGACGCTCTGTCACCATAGCAACGTTTTAATTAGTCGGATGATCTGACACCATAGCAACGTTTTAATGAGTTTGACGTGTTGCAATAGCAACGTTTTAATTAGTCAGACGCTCTGTCACTATAGCAACGTTATAATGAGTCAGACGCACTGTCGCAATATCAACGTTTTAATTAGTCATACGCTCTGTCACCATAGCAACGTTATAATGAGTCAGACGCCCAGTCGCAATAGCAACGTTTTAATGAGTCAGACGTTCTGTCACCATAGCAATGTTTTATTGAGTTAGACGCTCTGTCAGCATAGCAATGTTTTAATGAGTCAGACCCTCTGTCACCATAGCAATGTTTTAATGAGTCACCATAGCAATGTTTTAATGAGTCAGACCCTCTTTCACCATAGCAACGTTTTAATGCCTTAGACGCTCTGTCACCATACCAGCCTTTTAAAGAGTCATACGCTCTATAACCATAGCAACGTTATAATGAACCAGACGCCCAGTCGCAATAGCAACGTTTTAAAGAGTCAGACGTTCTGTCACCATAGCAATGTTTTATTGAGTTAGACGCTCTGTCAGCATAGCAATGTTTTAATGAGTCAGACCCTCTGTCACCATAGCAATGTTTTAATGAGTCACCATAGCAATGTTTTAATGAGTCAGACCCTCTGTCACCATAGCAACGTTTTAATGCCTCAGACGCCCTGTCACCATACCAGCCTTTTAATGAGTCAGAAGCTCTGTCACCATAGCAACGTTTAAATGGGTCAGACGCCCTGTCACCATAGCAATGTTTTAATGAGTCAGACCATCTGTCACCATAGCAACGTTTTAATGTCACCTTAGCAATGTTTTAATAAGTCAGACACTCCGTCACCATAGCAACGTTTTAATGGGCCAGACGCTCTTTCACCATAGGAACGTTTTAATGAGTCAGACGCTCCGTCCCATAGCAATGTTTTAATGAGACAGACGCTCCGTCACCATAGCAACGTTTTAATGAGTCAGACGCTCTGTCACCATAGCAACGTTTTAATGAGTCAGACGCTCTGTCGCCATAGCAACGACGCTCTGTCACCATAGCAACGTTTTAATGAGTCAGACGCTATGTCACCATAGCAACATTTTAATGAGTCAGACGCTCTCTCACCATAGCAACGTTTTAATGAGTCAGACGCTCTGTCACCATAGCAACGTTTTAATGAGTAAGTCGCGCTCTCACCATAGCAACGTTTTAATGAGTCAGACGCCCGGTAACCATAGCAACGTTTTATTGAGTCAGACGCTCTGTCACCATAGCAACGTTTTAAAGAGTCAGACGCTCTGTCATCATAACTACGTTTTAATGAGTCGGACGTTCTGTTACCATAGCAATGCTTTAATTAGTCGGACACTCTGTCACCATAACAACGTTTTAATGAGTCGGACGATCTGACACCATAGCAACGTTTTAATGAGTCAGACGCAGTCGCAATAGCAACGTTTTAATTAGTCAGACGCTCTGTCATCATAGCAACGTTATAATGAGTCAGACGCCCAGTCGCGATAGCAACGTTTTAATGAGTCAGACGTTCTGTCACCATAGCAATGTTTTAATGAGTCAGACGCTCTGTCACCATAGCAACGTTTTAATGAGTCAGACGCTCTGTCACCATAGCAATGTTTTAATGAGTCAGACGCTCTGTCAGCATAGCAATGTTTTAATGAGTCAGACCTTTTGTCACCATAGCAACGTTTTAATGAGACAGACGCTCTGTCACCTTAGCAACGTTTTAATGGGTCAGACGCTCTTTCACCATAGGAACGTTTTAATGAGTCAGACGCTCCGTCACCATAGCAATGTTTTAATGAATCAGACGCTCCGTCACCATAGCAACGTTTTAATGGGTCAGACGCTCTTTCACCATAGGAAAGTTTTAATGAGTAAGACGCTCCGTCCCATAGAAATGTTTTAATGAGTCAGACGCTGCGTTATCATAGCAACGATTTTATGAGTCAGACGCCCTGTCACCATAGCAACGTTTTAATGAGTCAGACGCTCTGTCACCATAGCAACGTTTTAATGAGTCAGACGCTCTGTCACCAAAGCAACGTTTTAATGAGTCAGACGCGCTCTCAACATAGCAACGTTTTAATGGGTCAGACGCTCTTTCAACATAGCGACGTTTTAATGGGTCTGACGCTTCGTCACCATAGCAATGTTTTAATGAGGCAGATGCTCCGTCACCATAGCAACGTTTCAATGAGTCAGACGCTCTGCCACCATAGCAGCGTTTTAATGAGTCAGACGCTCTGTCACCATAGCAACGTTTTAATGTGTCAGACGCTCTGTCACCTTAGCAACGTTTTAATGAGTCAGACGCTCTGTCACCATAGCAACGTTTTAATGAGTCAGACGCTCTGTCACCATAGCAGCGTTTTAATGAGTCAGACGCTCTGTCACCATAGCAACGTTTTAATGGGTCAGACGCTCTGTCACCATAGCAACGTTATAATGAGTCAGACGCACAGTCGCAATAGCAACGTTTTAATGAGTCAGGCGTTCTGTCACCATAGCAATGTTTTAATGAGTCAGACTGTCTGTCACCATATCATCGTGTTAATGAGTCAGACGCTCTGTCACCATAGCAATGTTTTAATGAATCAGACGCTCTGTCACCATCGAAATGTTTTAATGGGTCAGACCCTTTTTCACCATAGCAACGTTTTAATGAGTCACCATAGCAATGTTTTAATGAGTCAGACCATCTGTCACCATAGCAACGTTTTAATGAGTCAGACGCTCTGTCACCTTAGCAACGTTTTAATGGGTCAGACATTCTTTCACCATAGGAACGTTTTAATGAGTCAGACGCTCCGTCACCATAGCAATGTTTTAATTAGTCAGACGCTCCGTCACCATAGCAACGTTTTAATGGGTCAGACGCTCTTTCACCATAGGAACGTTTTAATGCCTCAGACGCTCTGTCACCATACCAGCCTTTTAATGAGTCAGACGCTCTGTCACCATAGCAACATTTTAATGAGTCAGACGCTCTGTCACCTTAGCAACGTTTTAATGGGTCAGACACTCTTTCACCATAGGAACGTTTTAATGAGTAAGACGCTCCGTCCCATAGCAATGTTTTAATGAGTCAGACGCTGTGTTACCATAGCAACGTTTTAATGAGTCAGACTCCCTGTCACCATAGCAACTTTTTAATGAGTCAGACGCTCTGTCACCAAAGCAACGTTTTAATGAGTCAGACGCTCTGTCACCATAGCAACGTTTTAATGAGTCAGACGCTCTTTCACCATAGCAACGTTTTAATGAGTCAGACGCTCTGTCACAATAGAAACGTTTTAATGAGTCAGACGCTCTGTCGCCATAGCAACGACGCTCTGTCACCATAGCAACGTTTAAATGAGTCAGACGCTACGTCACCATAGCAACGTTTTAATGAGTCAGACGCGCTCTCAACATAGCACCGTTTTAATGAGTCAGACGCTCTGTCACCATAGCAACGTTTGAATGAGTCAGAGGCTCTTTCACCATTGCAGCCTTTTAATGAGTCAGACGCTCTGTCACCATAGCAACGTTTTAATGTGTCAGACGCCCTGTCACCTTAGCAACGTTTTAATGGGTCAGACGCTCTTTCACCATAGCGACGTTTTAATGGGTCAGACGATCCGTCACCATAGCGATGTTTTAATGAGTCAGACACTCCGTCACCATAGCAACGTTTTAATGAGTCAGACGCTCTGTCACCATAGCAACGTTTTAATGAGTCAGACGCTCTTTCACCATAGCAACGTTTTAATGAGTCAGACGCTCAGTCACAATAGAAACGTTTTAATGAGTCAGACGCTCTGTCACAATAGAAAAGTTTTAATGAATCAGACGCTCGGTCACAATAGCAACGTTTTAATGAGTCAGACGCTCTGTCACCATAGCAACGTTTTAATGAGTCAGACGCTCTGTCACCATAGCAACGTTTTAATGATTCAGACGCTCTGTCACCATAGCAACGTTTTAATGAGTCAGACGCTCTGTCACCATAGCAACGTTTTAATGAGTCAGACGCTCTGTCACCATAGCAACGCTTTAATAAGTCAGACGTGCTGTCACCATAGCAACGTTTTAATGAGTCAGACGCTCTGTCGCCATAGCAACGACGCTCTTCTCACCATAGCAACGTTTTAATGAGTCAGACGCTATATCACCATAGCAACGTTTTAATGAGTCAGACGCTATGTCACCATAGAAACGTTTTAATGAGTCAGACGCGCTCTCAACATAGCACCGTTTTAATGAGTCAGACGCTCTGTCACCATAGCAACGTTTTAATGTGTCCTATGCTCTGTCACCATAGCAACGTTTTAATGAATCAGACGCTCTGTCACCATAGCAATGTTTTAATGAGTCAGACGCTCGGTCACCATAGCAACGTTTTAATGAGTCAGACGCTCTTTCACCATAGCAACGTTTTAATGAGTCAGACGCTCTTTCACCATTTCAACGTTTTTATGAGTCAGACGTGCTCTCACCATAGCAACGTTTTAATGAGCCAGACGCTCTGTCGCCATAGTAACGACGCTCTGTCACCATAGCAACGTTTTAATGAGTCAGCCGCACTGTCACCATAGCATCGTTTTAATGAGTCAGACGCTCTGTCACCATAGCAACGTTTTAATGAGTCAGACGCTCTGTCATTATAGCAACGTTTTAAGAGTCAGACTCTCTGTCACCATAGCAACGTTTTAATGAGTCAGACGCTCTGTCACCATAGCAACGCTTTAATGAGTCAGACGCGCTCTCACCATAGCAACGTTTTAATGAGTCAGACGCTCTGTCGCCATAGCAACGTTTTAATGAGTCAGACGCTATGTCACCACAGCAACGTTTTAATGAGTCAGACGCGCTCTCACCATAGCACCGTTTTAATGAGTCTGACGCTCTGTCACCATAGCAACGTTTTAATGAGTCAGACGCTCTGTCACCATAGCAACGTTTTAATGAGTCAGACGCTCTGTCTCCATAGCAACGTTTTAATGAGTCAGACACTCTGTCACCTTAGCAACGTTTTAATGGGTCAGAGGCTCTTTCACCATAGCAACGATTTAATGAGTCAGACGCTCTGTCACCATAGCAATGTTTTAATGAGTCAGACGCTCTGTCATCATAGCAACGTTTTAAGAGTCAGACGCTCTGTCACCATAGCAACGTTTTAATGAGTCAGACGCGCTCTCACCATATCAACGTTTTAATGAGTCAGACGCCCGGTCACCATAGCAACGTTGTAATGAGGCAGACGCTGTGTCACCATAGCAACGTTTTAAAGAGTCAGACGCTCTGTCATCATAACTACGTTTTAATGAGTCGGACGCTCTGTCATCATAGCAATGCTTTAATTAGTCGGACACTGTGTCACCATAACAACGTTTTGATGAGTCGGACGATCTGACACCATAGCAACGTTTTAATGAGTCAGACGCAGTCGCAATAGCAACGTTTTAATTAGTCAACCGCTCTGTCACCATAGAAACGTTATAATGAGTCAGACGCCCAGTCGCAATAGCAACGTTTTAATGAGTCGGACGATCTGTCAACATAGCAATGTTTTAATGAGTCAGACGCTCTGTCACCATAGCAATGTTTAAATGATTTTGACGCTCTGTCACCATAGCAACGTTTTAATGAGTCAGACGCTCTGTCTCCATAGCAACGTTTTAATGAGTCAGACGCTCTGTCACCATTGTAACGCTTTAATAAGTCAGACGCGCTCTCACCATAGCAACGTTTTAATGAGTCAGACGTTCTGTCGCCATAGCAACGACGCTCTGTCACCATAGCAACGTTTTAATGAGTCAGACGCTATATCACCATAGCAACGTTTTAATGCGTCAGACGCTATGTCACCATAGAAACGTTTTAATGAGTCAGACGCGCTCTCAACATAGCACCGTTTTAATGAGTCAGACGCTTTGTCACCATAACAACGTTTTAATGTGTCCTATGCTCTGTCACCATAGCAACGTTTTAATGAATCAGACGCTCTGTCACCATAGCAATGTTTTAATGAGTCAAACGCTCTGTCACCATAGCAACGTTTTAATGAGCCAGACGCTCTGTCGCCATAGCAACGACGCTCTGTCACCATAGCAACGTTTTAATGAGTCAGCCGCTCTGTCGCCATAGCAACGCTTTAATGAGTCAGACGCGCTATCACCATAGCAACGTTTTAATGAGTCAGACGCTCTGTCGCCATAGCAACGACGCTCTGCCACCATAGCAACGTTTTAATGAGTCAGACGCTATGTCACCATAGCAACGTTTTAATGAGTCAGACGCGCTCTCAACATAGCACCGTTTTAATGAGTCAGACGCTCTGTCACCATAGCAACGTTTGAATGAGTCAGACGCTCTGTTACCATAGCAACATTTTAATGAGTCAGACGCTCTGTCACCATAGCAACGTTTTAATGGGTCAGAGGCTCTTTCACCATAGCAGCGTTTTAATGAGTCAGACGCTCTGTCACCATAGCAACGTTCTAATGTGTCAGACGCCCTGTCACCTTATCAACGTTTTAATGGGTCAGACGCTCTTTCACCATAGCGACGTTTTAATGGGTCAGACGCTACGTTACCATAGCAATGTTTTAATGAGTCAGACGCTCCGTCATCATAGCAACGTTTTAATGAGTCAGACGATCTGTCACCATAGCAACGTTTTAATGAGTCAGACGCTCTGTCACCATAGCAATATTTTAATGAGTCAGACGTTCTGTCACCATAGCAACGTTTTAATGAGTCAGACGCTCTGTCACCATAGCAACGTTTTAATGAGTCAGACGCTCTGTCACAATAGAAAAGTTTTAATGAGTCAGACGCTCGGTCACAATAGCAACGTTTTAATGAGTCAGACGCTCTGTCACCATAGCAACGTTTTAATGAGTCAGACGCTCTGTCTGCATAGCAACGTTTTAATGAGTCAGACGCTCTGTCACCATAGCAACGTTTTAATGAGTCAGACGCTCTGTCACCATAGCAACCCTTTAATAAGTCAGACGTGCTGTCACCATAGCAACGTTTTAATGAGTCAGACGCTCTGTCGCCATAGCAACGACGCTCTTTCACCATTGCAACGTTTTAATGAGTCAGACGCTATATCACCATAGCAACGTTTTAATGAGTCAGACGCTATGTCACCATAGAAACGTTTTAATGAGTCAGACGCGCTCTCAACATAGCACCGTTTTAATGAGTCAGACGCTCTGTCACCATAGCAACGTTTTAATGTGTCCTATGCTCTGTCACCATAGCAACGTTTTAATGAATCAGACGCTCTGTCACCATAGCAATGTTTTAATGAGTCAGACGCTTTGTCACCATAGCAACGTTTTATTGAGTCAGACGCTCTGTCACCATAGCAACGTTTTAATGAGTCAGACGCTCTTTCACCATAGCAACGTTTTAATGAGTCAGACGCTCTTTCACCATATCAACGTTTTAATGAGTCAGACGTGCTCTCACCATAGCAACGTTTTAATGAGCCAGACGCTCTGTCGCCATAGCAACGACGATCTGTCACCATAGCACCGTTTTAATGAGTCAGCCGCTCTGTCACCATAGCAACGTTTTAATGAGTCAGACGCTCTGTCACCATAGCAACGTTTTAATGAGTCAGACGCTCTGTCATTATAGCAACGTTTTAAGAGTCAGACTCTCTGTCACCATAGCAACATTTTAATGAGTCAGACGCTCTGTCACCATAGCAACGCTTTAATGAGTCAGACGCGCTCTCACCATAGCAACGTTTTAATGAGTCAGACGCTCTGTCGCCATAGCAACGTTTTAATGAGTCAGACGCTATGTCACCACAGCAACGTTTTAATGAGTCAGACGCGCTCTCACCATAGCACCGTTTTAATGAGTCAGACGCTCTGTCACCATAGCAACGTTTTAATGAGTCTGACGCTCAGTCACCATAGCAACGTTTTAATGAGTCAGACGCTCTGTCACCATAGCAACGTTTTAATGAGTCAGACGCTCTGTCACCTTAGCAACGTTTTAATGGGTTAGAGGCTCTTTCACCATTGCAACGATTTAATGAGTCAGACGCTCTGTCACCATAGCAATGTTTTAATGAGTCAGACGCTCTGTCATCATAGCAACGTTTTAAGAGTCAGACGCTCTGTCACCATAGCAACGTTTTAATGAGTCAGACGATCTGTCACCATAGCAACGTTTTAATGAGTCAGACGCTCTGTCACCATAGCAACGTTTTAATGAATCAGACGCGCTCTCACCATAGCAACGTTTTAATGAGTCAGACGCCCGGTCACCATAGCAACGTTGTAATGAGTCAGACGCTGTGTCACCATAGCAACGTTTTAAAGAGTCAGACGCTCTGTCATCATAACTACGTTTTAATGAGTCGGACGCTCTGTCATCATAGCAATGCTTTAATAAGTCGGACACTGTGTCACCATAACAACGTTTTGATGAGTCAACCGCTCTGTCACCATAGCAACGTTATAATGAGTCAGACGCCCAGTCGCAATAGCAACGTTTTAATGAGTCGGACGATCTGTCACCATAGCAATGTTTTAATGAGTCAGACGCTCTTTCACCATAGCAACGTTTTAATGAGTCAGACGCTCTGTCACCATAGCAATGTTTTAATGAGTCAGACACTCTGTCACCATAGCAATGTTTTAATGAGTCAGACCCTTTGTCACCATAGCAAAGTTTTAATGAGTCACCATAGCAATATTTTAATGAGTCAGACCCTCTGTCACCATACCAACGTTTTAATGAGTCAGACGCTCTGTCACCTTAGCAACGTTTTAATGGGTCAGACGCTCTTTCACCATAGGAACGTTTTAATGAATAAGACGCTCCGTTACCATAGCAACGTTTTAATGAGTCAGACGCCCTATCACCATAGCAACGTTTTAATGAGTCAGACACACTGTCACCATAGCAACGTTTTAATGAGTCAGACGCTCTGTCACCATAGCAACGTTTTAATGAGTCAGACGCTCTGTCACCATAGCAACGTTTTAATGAGTCAGACGCTCTGTCACCATAGCAACGTTTTAATGGGTCAGACGCTCATTCACCATAGCGACGTTTTAATGGGTCAGACGGTCCGTCACCATAGCAATGTTTTAATGAGTCAGACGCTCCGTCACCATAGCAACGTTTTAATGTGTCAGACGCTCTGTCACCATAGCAGCGTTTTAATGAGTCAGACGCTCTGTCACCATAGCAACGTTTTAATTGGTCAGACGCTCCGTCACCATAGCAATGTTTTAATGAGTCAGACGCTCCGTCACCATAGGAACGTTTTAATGAGTCAGACGCTCTGTCACCATAGCAACGCTTTAATGAGTCAGACGCCCTGTCACCATAGCAATGTTTTAATGAGTCAAACGCTCTGTCACCATAGCAACGTTTTAATGAGTCAGACGCTCTGTCACCATAGCAACGTTTTAATGAGTCAGACGCTCTTTCATCATAGCAACGTTTTAATGAGTCAAACGCTCTGTCACAATAGAAACGTTTTAATGAGTCAGACGCTCGTTCACAATAGCAACGTTTTAATGAGTCAGACGCTCTGTCACCATAGCAACGTTTTAATGAGTCAGACGGTCTGCCACCATAGCAACGTTTTAATGAGTCAGACGCTCTGTCACCATAGCAACGTTTTAATGACTTAGACGCTCTGTCACCATAGCAACGTTTTAATGAGTCAGCCGCTCTGTCGCCATAGCAACGTTTTAATGAGTCAGAGGCTCTGTCACCATAGCAACGTTTTAATGAGTCAGACGCTCTGTCAATATAGCAACGTTTGAAGAGTCAGACGCTCCGTCACCATAGCAACGTTTTAATGAGTCAGACGCTCTGTCACCATAGCAACGTTTTAATGAGTCAGACGCGCTCTCACCATAGCAACGTTTTAATGAGTCAGACGCTCTGTCACCATAGCAACGTTTTAATGAGTCAGACGCTCTGTCACCATAGCAACGCTTTAATGAGTCAGAGGCTCTTTTACCATAGCAACGTTTTAATGAGTCAGACGCTCTGTCACCATAGCAACGTTTTAATGAGTCAGACGCTCTGTCACCATAGCAACGTGTTAATGAGTCAGACGCTCTTTCCCCATAGTCACATTTTAATGAGTCAGACGCTCTATCACCATAGTAACATTTTAATGAGTTAGACGCTCTGTCACCATAGCAATGCAGACGCTCTGTCACCATAGCAATGTTTTAATGAGTCAGACGCTCTGTCACCATAGCAACGTTTTAATGAGTCAGACGCTCTGTCACCATAATACAATTTTAATGAATCAGAAGCTCTGTCACCATAGCAATGCAGAGGCTCTGTCACCATAGCAACGTTTTAATGAGTCAGACGCTCTGTCACGTTTTAATGAGTCAGACGCTCTGTCACCATAATAAAATGTTAATGAGTCAGAAGCTCTGTCACCATACCAATGCAGAGGCTCTGTCACCATAGCAATGTTTTAAAGAGTCAGACGCCAACGTTTTAATGAGTCAGACGCTCTGTCACCATAGCAATGTTTTAATGAGTCGGACGCTCTGTCACCATAGCAATTTTTTAATGAGTCAGACGCTCTGTCACCATAGCAACGCTTTAATGAGTCAGACGCGCTCTCACCATAGCAACGTTTTAATGAGTCAGACGCTCTGTCACCATAGCATCGTTTTAATGAGTCAGACGCTATGTCACCACAGCAACGTTTTAATGAGTGAGACGCGCTCTCACCATAGCACCGTTTTAATGAGTCAGACGCTCTGTCACCATAGCAACGTTTTAATGAGTCAGACGCTCTGTCACCATAGCAACGTTTTAATGAGTCAGACGCTCTGTCACCATAGCAACGTTTTAATGAGTCAGACGCTCTGTCACCGTAGCAACGTTTTAATGGGTCAGAGGCTCTTTCACCATAGCAACGATTTAATGAGTCAGACGCTCTGTCACCATAGCAATGTTTTAATGAGTCAGACAGTCTGTCATTATAGCAACGTTTTAAGAGTCAGACGCTCTGTCACCATAGCAACGTTTTAATGAGTCAGGCGATCTGTCACCATAGCAATGTTTAAATGAGTCAGACGCTCTGTCACCATAGCAACGTTTTAATGAGTCAGACGCTCTGTCACCATAGCAACGTTTTAATGAGTCAGACGCTCTTTCACCATAGCAACGTTTTAATGAGTCATACGCTCTTTCACCATAGCAACGTTTTAATGAGTCAGACGCGCTCTCACCATAGCAACGTTTTAATGAGCCAGACGCTCTGTCGCCATAGCAACGACGCTCTGTCACCATAGCAACGTTTTAATGAGTCAGCCGCTCTGTCACCATAGCAACGATTTAATGAGTCAGACGCTCTGTCATTATAGCAACGTTTTAAGAGTCAGACTCTCTGTCACCATAGCAACGTTTTAATGAGTCAGACGCTCTGTCACCATAGCAACGCTTTAATGAGTCAGACTCGCTCTCACCATAGCCACGTTTTAATGAGTCAGACACTCTGTCGCCATAGCAAAGTTTTAAAGAATCAGACGCTATGTCACCACAGCAACGTTTTAATGAGTCAGACGCGCTATCACCATAGCACCGTTTTAATGAGTCAGACGCTCTGTCACCATAGCAACGTTTTAATGAGTCAGACGCTCTGTCACCATAGCAACGTTTTAATGAGTCAGACGCTCTGTCACCATAGCAACGTTTTAATGAGTCAGACGCTCTCTCACCTTAGCAACGTTTTAATGGGTCAGAGGCTCTTTCACCATAGCAACGATTTAATGAGTCAGACGCTCTGTCACCATAGCAATGTTTTAATGAGTCAGACGCTCTGTCATCATAGCAACGTTTTAAGAGTCAGACGCTCTGTCAACATAGCAACGTTTTAATGAGTCAGACGATCTGTCACCATAGCAATGTTTTAATGAGTCAGACGCTCTGTCACCATAGCAACGTTTTAATGAGTTAGACGCGCTCTCACCATAGCAACGTTTTAAGGAGTCAGACGCCCGGTCACCATAGCAACGTTGTAATGAGTCAGACGCTGTGTCACCATAGCAACGTTTTAAAGAGTCAGACGCTCTGTCATCATAACTACGTTTTAATGAGTCGGACGCTCTGTCATCATAGCAATGCTTTAATTAGTCGGACACTCTGTCACCATAACAACGTTTTGATGAGTCGGACGATCTGACACCATAGCAACGTTTTAATGAGTCAGACGCAGTCGCAATAGCAACGTTTTAATTAGTCAACCGCTCTGTCCCCATAGCAACGTTATAATGAGTCAGACGCCCAGTCGCAATAGCAACGTTTAAATGAGTCGGACGATCTGTCACCATAGCAATGTTTTAATGAGTCAGACGCTCTGTCACCATAGCAACGTTTTAATGAGTCGGACGTTCTGTCACCATAGCAATGTTTTAATGAGTCAGACGCTCTGTCACCATAGCAACGTTTTAATGAGTCAGACGCTCTGTCACCATAGCAATGTTTTAATGAGTCAGACGCTCTGTCACCATAGCAATGTTTTAATGAGTCAGACCCTTTGTCACCATAGCAACGTTTTAATGAGTCACCATAGCAATGTTTTAATGAGTCAGACCCTCTGTCACCATACCAACGTTTTAATGAGTCAGACGCTCTGTCACCTAAGCAACGTTTTAATGGGTCAGACGCTCTTTCACCATAGGAACGTTTTAATGAGTCAGACGCTCCGTCACCATAGGAACGTTTTAATGAATAAGACGCTCCGTTACCATAGCAACGTTTTAATGAGTCAGACGCCCTATCACCATAGCAACGTTTTAATGAGTCAGACACTCTGTCACCATAGCAACGTTTTAATGAGTCAGACGCTCTGTCACCATAGCAACATTTTAATGAGTGAGACGCTCTGTCACCATAGCAACGTTTTAATGAGTCAGACGCTCTGTCACCATAGCAACGTTTTAATGAGTCAGACGCCCTATCACCATAGCAACGTTTTAATGAGTCAGACACTCTGTCACCATAGCAACGTTTTAATGAGTCAGACGCTCTGTCACCATAGCAACATTTTAATGAGTGAGACGCTCTGTCACCATAGCAACGTTTTAATGAGTCAGACGCTCTGTAACCATAGCAACGTTTTAATGAGTCAGACGCTCTGTCACCATAGCAACGTTTTAATGAGTCAGACGCTCTCTCACCTTAGCAACGTTTTAATGGGTCAGAGGCTCTTTCACCATAGCAACGATTTAATGAGTCAGACGCTCTGTCACCATAGCAATGTTTTAATGAGTCAGACGCTCTGTCATCATAGCAACGTTTTAAGAGTCAGACGCTCTGTCAACATAGCAACGTTTTAATGAGTCAGACGATCTGTCACCATAGCAATGTTTTAATGAGTCAGACGCTCTGTCACCATAGCAACGTTTTAATGAGTTAGACGCGCTCTCACCATAGCAACGTTTTAAGGAGTCAGACGCCCGGTCACCATAGCAACGTTGTAATGAGTCAGACGCTGTGTCACCATAGCAACGTTTTAAAGAGTCAGACGCTCTGTCATCATAACTACGTTTTAATGAGTCGGACGCTCTGTCATCATAGCAATGCTTTAATTAGTCGGACACTCTGTCACCATAACAACGTTTTGATGAGTCTGACGATCTGACACCATAGCAACGTTTTAATGAGTCAGACGCAGTCGCAATAGCAACGTTTTAATTAGTCAACCGCTCTGTCCCCATAGCAACGTTATAATGAGTCAGACGCCCAGTCGCAATAGCAACGTTTAAATGAGTCGGACGATCTGTCACCATAGCAATGTTTTAATGAGTCAGACGCTCTGTCACCATAGCAACGTTTTAATGAGTCGGACGTTCTGTCACCATAGCAATGTTTTAATGAGTCAGACGCTCTGTCACCATAGCAACGTTTTAATGAGTCAGACGCTCTGTCACCATAGCAATGTTTTAATGAGTCAGACGCTCTGTCACCATAGCAATGTTTTAATGAGTCAGACCCTTTGTCACCATAGCAACGTTTTAATGAGTCACCATAGCAATGTTTTAATGAGTCAGACCCTCTGTCACCATACCAACGTTTTAATGAGTCAGACGCTCTGTTACCTAAGCAACGTTTTAATGGGTCAGACGCTCTTTCACCATAGGAACGTTTTAATGAGTCAGACGCTCCGTCACCATAGGAACGTTTTAATGAATAAGACGCTCCGTTACCATAGCAACGTTTTAATGAGTCAGACGCCCTATCACCATAGCAACGTTTTAATGAGTCAGACACTCTGTCACCATAGCAACGTTTTAATGAGTCAGACGCTCTGTCACCATAGCAACATTTTAATGAGTGAGACGCTCTGTCACCATAGCAACGTTTTAATGAGTCAGACGCTCTGTCACCATATCAACGTTTTTATGAGTCAGACGCGCTCTCACCATAGCAACGTTTTAATGGGTCAGACGCTCTTTCACCATAGCGACGTTTTAATGGGTCAGACGCTCCGTCACCATAGCAATGTTTTAATGAGTCAGACGCTCCGTCACCATAGCAACGTTTTAATGTGTCAGACGCTCTGTCACACATAGCAGCGTTTTAATGAGTCAGACGCTCTGTCACCATAGCAACGTTTTAATGGGTCAGACGCTCCGTCACCATAGCAATGTTTTAATGAGTCAGACGCTCCGTCACCATAGGAACGTTTTAATGAGTCAGACGCTCTGTCACCATAGCAACGTTTTAATGAGTCAGACGCCCTGTCACCATAGCAATGTTTTAATGAGTCAAACGCTCTGTCACCATAGTAACGTTTTATTGAGTCAGACGCTCTGTCACCATAGCAACGTTTTAATGAGTCAGACGCTCTTTCACAATAGCAACGTTTTAATGAGTCAGACGCTCTGTCACAATAGAAACGTTTTAATGAGTCAGACGCTCGTTCACAATAGCAACGTTTTAATAAGTCAGACGCTCTGTCACCATAGCAACGTTTTAATGAGTCAGACGGTCTGCCACCATAGCAACGTTTTAATGAGTCAGACGCTCTGTCACCATAGCAACGTTTTAATGAGTTAGACGCTCTGTCACAATAGCAACGTTTTAATGAGTCAGCCGCTCTGCCGCCATAGCAACGTTTTAATGAGTCAGACGCTCTGTCACCATAGCAACGTTTTAATGAGTCAGACGCTCTGTCACCATAGCAACGTTTTAAGAGTCAGACGCTCCTTCACCATAGCATCGTTTTAATGAGTCAGACGATCTGTCACCATAGCAACGTTTTAATGAGTCAGACGCGCTCTCACCATAGCAACGTTTTAATGAATCAGACGCTCTGTCACCATAGCAACGTTTTAATGAGTCTGAAGCTCTGTCACCATAGCAACGTTTTAATGAGTCAGAGGCTCTTTTACCATAGCAACGTTTTAATGAGTCAGACGTTCTGTCACCATAGCAACGTTTTAATGAGTCAGACGCTCTGTCACCATAGCAACGTGTTAATGAGTCAGACGCTCTTTCCTCATAGTCACATTTTAATGAGACAGACGCTCTGTCACCATAGTAACATTTTAATGAGTTAGACGCTCTGTCACCATAGCAATGCAGACGCTCTGTCACCATATCAATGTTTTAATGAGTCAGACGCTCTGTCACCATAGCAACGTTTTAATGAGTCAGACGCTCTGTCACCATAATAAAATTTTAATGAGTCAGAAGCTCTGTCACCATAGCAATGCAGAGGCTCTGTCACCATAGCAACGTTTTAATGAGTCAGACGCTCTGTCACGTTTTAATGAGTCAGACGCTTTGTCACCCTAGCAATGTTTTAAAGAGTCAGACGGCAACGTTTTAATGAGTCAGACGCTCCGTCACCATAGCAATGTTTTAATGAGTCGGACGCTCTGTCACCATAGCAATGTTTTAATGAGTCAGACGCTCTGTCACCATAGCTACGTTTCAATGAGTCAGACGCTCATTCACCATAGCAACGTTTTAATGAGTCAGAAGCTCTGTCACCATAGCATCGATTTAATGAGTCAGACGCTCTGTCACCATAGCAAGTTTTAATGAGTCAGACGCTATGTCTCCATAGCAATGTTTTAATGAGTCAAATGCCAACGTTTTAATGAGTCAGACGCTCTGTCACCATAGCAATGGTTTATGAGTCGGACGCTCTGTCATCATAGCAATGTTTTAATGAGTCGGACGCTCTGTCACCATAGCAAAGTTTTAATGAGTCAAACGCTCTGTCACCATAGCAATGTTTTAATGAGTCAGACGCCAACGTTTTAATGAGTCGGACGCTCTGTCACCATAGCAATGTTTTAATGGGTCAGACGCTCTGTCACCAAAGCAATGTTTTAATGAGTCGGACGCTCTGTCACCATAGCAACGTTTTAATGAGTCAGACGCTCTGTCACCATAGCTACGTTTTAATGAGTCAGACGCTCTTTCACCATAGCAACGTTTTAAAGAGTCAGACGCTCTGTCACCATAGCATCGATTAAAGGAGACAGACGCTCTGTCACAATAGCATCAATTTAATGAGTCAGACGCTCTGTCACCATAGCAATGTTTGAATGAGTCAGACGCTCTGTCATCATAGCAACGTTTTAAAAGTCAGACGCTCTGTCACCATAGCAATGTTTGAATGAGTCAGACACACTCTCACCATAGCAACGTTTTGGTGAGTCAGACGCACTGTCACCATAGCAACGTTTTAATGAGTCAGACGCTCTGTCACCATAGCAACGTTTTAGTGAGTCAGACGCTCTGTCACCATAGTAACATTTTAAAGAGTCAGACGCTCTGTCAACTTAGCAATGCAGACGCTCTGTCACCATAGCAACGTTTTAATGAGTCAGACGCTCTGTCACGTTTTAATGAGTCAGACGCTCTGTCACCATAGCATATTTTAATAAGTCAGACGCTCTGTCCCCATAGCAACGTTTTAATGAGTCCGATGCTCTGTCACCATAGCAACGTTTAAATGAGTCTGGCGCTCTGTCACCAGAGCAATGTTTTAATGAGTCAGACGCTCTGTCACCATAGCAACGTTTAAATGAGTCAGACGCTCTGTCACCATAGCAACGTTTTAATGTGTCCTATGCTCTGTCACCATAGCAACGTTTTAATGAATCAGACGCTCTGTCACCATAGCAATGTTTTAATGAGTCAGACGCTCTTTCACCATAGCAACGTTTTAATGAGTCAGACGCTCTTTCACCATATCAACGTTTTAATGAGTCAGGCGCGCTCTCTCCATAGCAACGTTTTAATGAGCCAGACGCTCTGTCGCCATAGCAACGACGCTCTGTCACCATAGCAACGTTTTAATGAGTCAGCCGCTCTGTCACCATAGCAACCTTTTAATGAGTCAGACGCTCTGTCACCATAGCAACGTTTTAATGAGTCAGACGCTCTGTCATTATAGCAACGTTTAAAGAATCACCTCTCTGTCACCATAACAACGTTTTGATGAGTCGGACGATCTGACACCATAGCAACGTTTTAATGAGTCAGACGCAGTCGCAATAGCAACGTTTTAATTAGTCAACCGCTCTGTCACCTTAGCAACGTTATAATGAGTCAGACGCCCAGTCGCAATAGCAACGTTTTAATGAGTCGGACGATCTGTCACCATAGCAATGTTTTAATGAGTCAGACGCTCTGTCACCATAGCAACGTTTTAAAGAGTCGGACGTTCTGTCACCATAGCAATGTTTTAATGAGTCAGACGCTCTGTCACCATAGCAACGGTTTAATGAGTCAGACGCTCTGTCACCATAGCAATGTTTTAATGAGTCAGACGCTCTGTCACCATAGCAATGTTTTAATGAGTCAGACCCTTTGTCACCATAGCAACGTTTTAATGAGTCACCATAGCAATGTTTTAATGAGTCAGACCCTCTGTCACCATACCAACGTTTTAATGAGTCAGACGCTCTGTCACCTTAGCAACGTTTTAATGGGTCAGACGCTCTTTCACCATAGGAACGTTTTAATGAGTCAGACGCTCCGTTACCATAGGAACGTTTTAATGAATAAGACGCTCCGTTACCATAGCAAGGTTTTAATGAGTCAGACGCCCTATCACCATAGCAACGTTTTAATGAGTCAGACACTCTGTCACCATAGCAACGTTTTAATGAGTCAGACGCTCTGTCACCATAGCAACATTTTAATGAGTCAGACGCTCTGTCACCATAGCAACGTTTTAATGAGTCAGACGCTCTGTCACCATAGCAACGTTTTTTTAAGTCAGACGCGCTCTCACCATAGCAACGTTTTAATGGGTCAGACGCTCTTTCACCATAGCGACGTTTTAATGGGTCAGACGCTCCGTCACCATAGCAATGTTTTAATGAGTCAGACGCTCCGTCACCATAGCAACGTTTTAATGTGTCAGTCGCTCTGTCACCATAGCAGCGTTTTAATGAATCAGACGCTCTGTCACCATAGTAACGTTTTAATGGGTCAGACGCTCCGTCACCATAGCAATGTTTTAATGAGTCAGACGCTCCGTCACCATAGGAACGTTTTAATGAGTCAGAGGCTCTGTCACCATAGCAACGTTTTAATGAGTCAGACGCCCTGTCACCATAGCAATGTTTTAATGAGTCAAACGCTCTGTCACAATAGAAACGTTTTAATGAGTCAGACGCTCGTTCACAATAGCAACGTTTTAATGAGTCAGACGCTCGTTCACAATAGCAACGTTTTAATGAGTCAGACGCCATGTCACCATAGCAACGTTTTAATGAGTCAGACGGTCTGCCACCATACCAACGTTTTAATGAGTCAGACGCTCTGTCACCATAGCAACGTTTTAATGAGTTAGACGCTCTGTCACCATAGCAACGTTTTAATGAGTCAGCCGCTCTGTCGCCATAGCAACGTTTTAATGAGTCAGACGCTCTGTCACCATAGCAACGTTTTAATGAGTCAGACGCTCTGTCAATATAGCAACGTTTTAAGAGTCAGACGCTCCGTCACCATAGCAACGTTTTAATGAGTCAGACGCTCTGTCACCATAGCAACGTTTTAATGAGTCAGACGCGCTCTCACCATAGCAACGTCTTAATGAGTCAGACGCTCTGTCAACATAGCAATGCAGACGCTCTGTCACCATAGCAACGTTTTAATGAGTCAGACGCTCTGTCACATTTTAATGAGTCAGACGCTCTGTCACCATAGCATATTTTAATAAGTCAGACGCTCTGTCCCCATAGCAACGTTTTAATGAGTCCGATGCTCTGTCACCATAGCAACGTTTAAATGAGTCTGGCGCTCTGTCACCATAGCAATGTTTTAATGAGTCAGACGCTCTGTCACCATTGCAATGTTTTAATGAGTCAGACGCTCTGTCACCATAGCAACGTTTAAATGAGTCAGACGCTCTGTCACCATAGCAACGTTTTAATGTGTCCTATGCTCTGTCACCATAGCAACGTTTTAATGAATCAGACGCTCTGTCACCATAGCAATGTTTTAATGAGTCAGACGCTCTGTCACCATAGCAACGTTTAAACGAGTATACGACCCCTTAGTCATACGCTCTGTCACCATAGCAATGTTTTAATGAGTCAGACGCTCTGTCACCATGGCAATGTTTTAATGAGTCGGACGCTCTGTCACCATAGCAATGTTTTAATGAGTCAGACGCTCTGTCACCATTGCAATGTTTTAATGAGTCGGACGCTCTGTCACCAGAGCAATGTTTTAATGAGTCAGACGTTCCGTCACCATAGCAACATTTTAATGTGTCCTACGATCTGTCACCATAGCAATGTTTAGTCAGACGCTCTGTCACCATAGCAATGTTTTAATGAGTCAGACGCTCTGTCACCATAGCAACGTTTAAACGAGTATACGACCCCTTAGTCAGACGCTCTGTCACCATCGCAACGTTTTAATGAGTCAGACGGTCTGTCACCATATCAACGTTTTAATGAGTCAGACGCTATGTCAACATAGCAATGTTTTAATGAGTCAGACGCCAACGTTTTAATGAGTCAGACGCTCTGTCACCATAGCAATGTTTTAATGAGTCGGACGCTCTGTCACCATAGCAATGTTTTAATGAGTCTGACGCTCTGTCACCATTGCAATGTTTTAATGAGTCAGACTCTCTGTCACCATAGCAATGTTTTAATGAGTCAGACGCTCTGTCACCATAGCAACTTTTTAATGAGTCAGGCGCTCTGTCACCATAGCAATGTTTTAATGAGGCAGACGCTCTGTCACCATAGCAACGTGTTAATGAGTATACGACCCCTTAGTCAGACGTTCTGTCACCATAGCAACGTTTTAATGAGTTTATGACCCCTTAGTCAGATGCTCTGTCACCATAGCCATGTTTTAATGAGTAGACGACGCCTTAGAGCGTCTGACTAAGGGGTCGTATACTCATTAAAACATTGCTATGACGTCATCCTTTGTTGTTCATGTATAGTATATAGCATACTGTACTACACACAAGAAATCTTACCTGTTACCGTCCAATATTTCCCACGCAGCTGTCCATTATTTTTTAAGAATGGACATTAACTGTCCAATATTGGACAGTCCATTCTTAAAACAATGGACAGTTGTGTAGAAAATAGCGGATAGTTACAGGTAGGGTTTCTTGTGTGTAGTACAATAAGATTGATAAAATGCACACATAAAAACAAGACGTTTACTCAGACTCAGCAAATGTCTACAAAAAATTAACACTTCAATACATAGAATAAGATTGTCATTAAATTGTTTTCAATATTAACCGTATTTTTGATGCGTTTTGATTTTACATAAAAATCATGCTCGGTTGCAAATAAGGTAAGTTTATGTCACTTTTAAGTAAAATCACACAATTGCCAACAGCAACGAGACTCAGTTGATAGGAAGGATGTCATGGGTTCGAGCCTCTGTGAGGATTTAACAATAGGGCGGTTGGAGTCAATTTTATGAGCAAATAAAATAATTGAATTGAAATATTGTACAAAATATCAATGATACTATACACCTATCAATGTTTTTCTGCACTGGGCGGGGCGGCGGACATACCCAGAGAAATTAGACAAAATTAATGTACAAAATAGATTTGTTTTATTTTAACTCCAATCCCTAGGAGCTATATTTATTATTCCCCCACCTTGATCAGTTAATATCAAATATCCCCATGTCTGTACCGGGTTCTGTCCAATTCTCTACACCAGGGAATTCATTTTTGTCCAATCCCCGGCGTATACCACGCCTGTGTCGATAAAAACAAGTATAGGTTAACTATATCCCCGCAATCAGTAAGGAATACATAGAACACACAAAACAAATAAGAGTCATCTATTTTAATAATCTTAAAATATATTTCATGGCTATACAAAAATATAAAATATTTCCTCATTATTCTGAACAGACGATACCAATAATATCTCAGCAGACATGCACTTCTGCAAAGTTGTGTTCCTAAAAGGCCTTAATTTTGATATAAATGAATGATTACATTGAAAGTATATGGCTTTCACAACCTGTCATTGCACAAAAAGGAACCTATTAGGGGCGCTTGTTTCAGCCAAAGTTTTTTTTGACTTTTCAAACAAAATTCAACTGGTTCCTGAAACGGTTGTATATCGTTAAAACAGATTTTTAGTGGTAAATAAAAATAACTTTCTTTTTAAAATCAGTTGAGAAATAAATAATGGGACAGCAGAAAATTAAGAAAACTAAAATAACTTCAATTATCCTTAATATTTTGCTATAAAACTTTCATAGCGTCTTATTTATGTTTATTTAACACATTAAACCAATTTTCTGTTAAAAAATATTTTTCTAATTGTTCAAGCAGCAGAATTTTGCCTTGAAAAATTATTCCGTATCAAAATCAACTTTCGCATGTGATTTTTTTTATTTCTCAACCGATTTTAAAAAGAAAGGTATTTCTATTGACCAAAAAAACTGTGTTTTAACGATATACAACTTATTGCTAAAGGTAACAGCTGAATTTTGTCTAACACTTACGTCTGAAAAAACAAAAAAATCAACAACAAAAAACTTTGACACAAACAAACGCCCCAAACAAAATAATGGTGTTGGAAATCTTTATAATACAGAATTAATAACTATTCATGCTGATGATTGTTGTGGTACCCATGTTTCACTGAATATCGTAACTTTCACATGACATCATCAAAACAATTTGACCAATCACTGATCAATAAAAAGGACACACCTCCACATTTTGGTAGTGGGTACACTCGGTGTTTATCATCAATGCACAACTGATTTGAGTCTTTTATAAAATAATTTGCAGTGATAATTATATTAAAAACTTGAATTGTTTGTGTACAGCTATGTGTCTTCTTTTGGTTATGTCTTAGTTAAAAACATCAATGTGGATACATTTAATTTAAATTACGGTCAAAATGTCTGATTTTTCATAGAGAAATTGAGGATAAAGTCTGAGTAAATCCCTTTATTTTCACCGACTGAATACCTCAACATCTCGGAAATCTGTAACTAATGCCTGGATGGGAAAGTTAAGTTACACTTCATTCATTTAGGATCAATTAATTAAATTTAATTTAATTAAATAATTAAACATATTTTAACGTTTATGAAGGTATGAAAAAATATCACACTTTTCAAAGCAAGTGCTTTTTTGCTAACTTCAAAGGACTAGAAGATTTTTTTTTATATCTTTATGAAAGCTGCAAATATGTAATTCAATACTGATATTTTCGATTTTCTTAAACTTGTTTAAACAGAAATGTAATAAATCACTTCAATACATAATCTCGGGTTGATATTAAGATAACGATAGTCACTAGAAGGCATGTATTTCCTGCGTATAGTTTATGTAACAGTCTATTACAGGTTGCCGAGAACCAACCAAACACGGCCAATGTCATCGTTAAATCCAAGTCCTAGGCCAATTTCTTAGTTTACGGTTCGGTTCACGTTTTTGATCAGAAATAAATTGCAGATTTTGACCTAATATGACAAAAGGAAAATTGCAAGTACTGATTGTTTCAATACTGATGAATGAAAGGGAAACATGACCAGTGTGGGTTCTAATGAATGAATATGATGTGACAGTGGGTTATATGGCATAGTGACAATGAGTTAATCTATAATGTAATTTTAAAGAGTAGCTGGCTTTCTTCTCTTTTTGTTTTTACTATATTTAGCAATGACTTGAATACTGTTTTGAGTCGTATATACAATATACTTGACTGTGCACTGGACTACATTCATACATGGGCATACTGCGACCTGTTTACACAAACTCCTAATACGAGTTGCGAAGCCCAGAGCGAGGAGGGACTGGGAGGACGTGGCCCCCTCTCAGGACGTATGGATTCACGATGTTAGTTTTGGTGGTGGGGAGAGAGCTGCAGACTGGAGCATTCGGTGGGAGGAACCCCCAAAATAGTTTTAGCTTCCTACATGACATTTGGTGAATCCTCTGTCTTGCTAGAATATTTGCTATGTTAAATCCAAAAAGGAATAATGGTGGACCCAGCGTGTGCCCACAATAACTGGACAAGCCTAGGTCAAAACTAGGCATACAGGATTTAAGGATGAGCGCACGCTTCGTCCAACCCACTACCTCCCACACTCCAACTCCACCCCGCACACTGGATCCGACCTCGTATTTCGCCATAAGGATTGGATTAGGTGGAAGAGGCAAGGCAAATTATAAACACATTGTAAACTTAAGTTGTTGGACCTTAAGTTCAAAGGTCATAATTTAAACAATATTTTATTCAAGTACTGAATGGGATTGGACAACAGGCAATGCCTATGTAAGACCTCTCCCGTATCAAGGTACATATAAACAATACATTCATATCAAACATGACATAAAATGTGGAATTGTAGTACAGTTTGCATATATTGGTTTGACAATTAACTTAGAATCTTTGAAACATGTGTACCGTGATTGTTTATTATTAACACGTTGTAATGTCAGAAAGAATTTAAGTGAGAAAAAAAAAGAATAAATAGAAAGAAAATCATACTGGAAACCAATACGAAATATATATAAAAATGTACCGATTATTACAAAATATAATGGTTTTAGTATGAGTTTCTGTAACCAATAGTTAATTTTGGAATTTAAGATAACTGAGAACAAAACAGACAAATAAAAAAAAAAAAATTACAATAAAAAGGAAGAAAGATGACAAAATATAAAAACATTCTAGCATTGTGACAAAACATATCTGAAAATACAATAGTATATACATAAATGTACAGATTCATGCACATACATATGTACACATACATATACATACATACATGTACATACATCTATAATTCTACGAAAATCTCCTGGTACACTTGATGTATTTGTGGACGATAAGTACAATTTCTGAGTTCGTAGTATCGTCTAGATTGGAACTGCCATTCAGTATCAAGTCAATGTTGATATGCGTGACATCAACAAGATTGGCTAGGGTATCAAGTAAGTCATTTCTGAATTGGTTATACAGTGGACAGTTGAAAAAGAAATGAGTATTGTCCTCACATGGATTGCCACATTTCGGACATACTGCAAATCTGTCAAGAAGTGGTCAAATAAATGCTTATTTAGATTACTTGAGTTATTTCTTAATTGACAGTGGATGATGTTATAATTCCTATTTCCTATATTATAGTGATATGGACTGTTAGTCCTATGTTCAATAGCCTTAAGTTTATGCTTAAATTGTTCAACAGATGGTGCATTTTTAGCGTCTAAAGGTAAAGCATTCCACAATTTAATTGTACTCGGTAGAAAGCTGTTATAATATGATGTTGTACGACAAAGAGGGAGACGTAAGTTTAATCCTGAAGTTCGAAGGTTATAATTATTGTTTACAGGTAAGTATGGCTGGATTAAATTGTACATGTAATCCGGACTTATGCCATAAATTATTTTGTAAATAGACACACGTTTATGATCTTTTCTTCTTTTTGTTAATGTTTCTAAGTTCAATTCATTATATAAGTATGATCTAGAGGAATTGCACCTGAGGCCTGTTATTATTCGTGCTGCTTCAACTTGGACGCTCTCTAATAGATCAGAATCTCCCTGTGTACAGTTATCCCATACTGAATCGCCATATTCCAGTATGGGTCTTATAAAGGCGATATATATTTTCAATAGAAAATGTCTGTCAAGTTTGTACTTAAGCATTCTTAGTATATATTTTCTATATGATGCGACCAAGTTGCATTGGACTGAATTGTTAATCCAAGGTGGCAATGTGACGCCACGTCTTGTACTATATCATTATCAAAGTAGACTGGTGGGTGGTTATAGTTTCTTCTAGTGCAGACAAGGCTTTTGGTTTGTTGGGGGTTAAATGTAACAGCCCATTTTTTTGACCATATATATATGTATTATGGGGGTTCTGGACCACAACTAAATTACCCCAAATAATCTAAAATCACCACACAAAAATTTTCAGTTTACTGAAAATTAAGTCAATTAAACTGGTTATTTAGCATGTCCCAGGCGCTAAATAACCCAAGATTTTAAGATTGAATTGTGAAAATGTTTTAAATTTGGATGTTTAAATTTTATTGCAAAATAGAGGTTAAACATTAAAACTTAGGTTGAATACAAAGGTGGTGGATCGTACTCATACACATTAATAAAACAATTTATTACACACTTTTTAGACTTTTTTGGAAGGTTGCCATTGCTTCCTTTCTTCCCTGCTCTACTAGTTCCTTTTTTTGAACTCACTTATTTCAGCCTTTTTTTGTTTTGTGTCCTGTTTTAAACTATAATATTTATCTAACTCATCCAAAGTAATTATAGTTTCTTAATTTTTTTTATGAACTCAATTTGTACGCCACAAATCCAGTTGCAGCCATGCCCACCACAGTAAACGTAATTTCTCTATTCTGTTGATCAGGAGATGGTGTATAAAAATCACTCAACTTGGGCTCCGGTTCTAAAAGCAAATGTTTGCCAGTTGTATAATAATACTGTTTCATAGCTTGGTCCACATCATCAAAAGTCTGCTCTGTGTGATGCTCTTTTTGCAGTTGCTTATTAATAAAATCTAATCCCTCTGTTCTTTTTTTATTCCACTCCGCTTGTGCTGCGTTTAATTGTTCTACTGCTTTGTCATGTCTTTGTCTTTCCTCATCTGAATGACTTCCCATTTTTGAAAAAAAATAATTTGAACCGCTAAATGCTAATGCATTTGTTAATGCGCCACCTATCATCATTGATACTGCACTTGCCATTTTTTTATATATATTTTTTAAAATTATTTCATAATATCTGCAGGAATAATACCTTGCTTAATCAGCATATCCTTTGTAGCCATTGCAAACATTATATCTACATACAGCATCCCAAAATCTACCATATTAAAATCCACTTTAGGTGCTGGTCTTTTTAGTAGTTTTCTGCCAATCTCAGAATATCCAATAGTTAGAAGTGTTTCCACTCCAGCATGATACATCATATTTACAATTTGTTTTCCGTCAATACTTGCTGCCATTTTATATTATTTTTTATATTATTTTTTTTAAATAAATTATTAAAAACAATCAAACGGGTCTTTTGGTGCAACAGCAGCTTGCACAGGTTGTGTAGCAGGTTGCGTAGTAGATTTTTTGTTATAAATATACAAACCCAACCCGGCAATACCTAATAAAACCAGACACGGTGGAATATAATTTTTGTATACGTTTATTTTGATTTCTGGTTCCTCTTCATCTATTGTTATTTTTGTTATTTAATTTGCAACATCTTGCTTTGCATCTTGCTTTGCATCTTGAAGCAAACGCTTTGCCTTTTTTGCCGCTGCTCCTTTTTTCCCAGCTTCTGCTCGTTTTGGATTTTTTACTTTTTGTTGTTCAACAGGTTGTGTAACAACAGGTATAACTTCACTCTCTTGATTCTCCATTTATATTATCTATATTTTTATTTTTATTAAAATCAATATGTCTATCAGTTGTCAGTATTGCTATAAATGGTGCTAAGCACATTCCATACCTGTAATACAACTCACAACAAGCACTTGTCAAAGCATGATTAATAAATGGGTCTTCCTCTAAATCTTCTATCAGCTTTGGTGGATTGGTTACATTGAAATATTTTGATACTCCCATCACATACAAGTTAATAAAAGAATTGCCTAAAGTCTTGGTCATACTTGCCCCAAGCCTTGCTTCATATCTGCAGTAAAGTTTGTTAATTTCATCTGGTGGCATGCCATCTATATTCGTGAGTTGTATGTCCTTACCCACCGCCAGCCAGCCACTATGGCTGATAATCTTTCTTTTTTTGTTTCTTGTTGCTTTGATTCATCTGGTTCCGTCTGTTCCGATATATTTTGTAATAGGTCTTCCGCATTCATTTTTATATTATTAATCTTATTTTTTATCTTGAAATAAATATAAAATACAAAACAACCAGCTGCGATAGTCATGCAACTAGTAATTGTTAGTATTGTTAATAGCATTGTTATTAACATTGCTATTTTTTCTATTAACATTATTAATTTGCTGCAAGCATTGCTATTAACATTACTAATTTGCTACGAGCAATGCTATTAGCAATACTATATTCATGGTCAGTATTGCTATTAACATTGCTACTTTGCTGTTAGTATTACTATTAGCAACAGTTGTAAAAAAAAAGGTATTATACCTGCGGATATTATGAAATAAATATATTTTGTAATAATAAAAAAATATTATATAAGAAAAAATGGATTTGAAAATAACAGACGGTGAGATTAGTGATCATGACAAAAATAAAACAGCACTGGAAATTATGACAAGAGATGACGATGACGTAAAATGTTGTATATGTGTTTCAGAAAGTAAGTTTTTACAAACGTATGCAAAAGGTGCACAGGAAACCCCTGTAGTTTCTGTGACAAAGGACGGCGTAGAATATTTTATATGTGATCAAAGAGGGTATGTTTTACAAGCCCCGAAAAACATGAGTAGTGCTGTTGTACCGATATTGGTTAGTGCATTGAGTGTATGGTTTATATGGGACACTCTAGTTTTTATTTTTGAAAAAAGATTATTCAACCCAATAACCAGTTGGTTGGTCAGTCCTCAATATCAACTTGGAATATTTAGTCTTAGCTAAAGCTTTTCTTATTCTGGTTCTCTCTTCCAGCGTCGGAATAACATCATTTTCTCTCAAACAATTTTCATAACTATCTCTGTCCTTGGTGTAAAATATACACAACCATTTTGCTTGCTCTCTCAAATCTTTCAATACAGAATTATGTCTCTGTGAAATAACCCACACTGATTGTTTGGCGTGACGACCAGAGAATGCCAACTCTGATAACATATATTTTTTCTTTGTTAATTCTTTTGTGGCTGAGCAATCGTCAATGATGTATAATGTGGGCTGGCCAGCATATTGTTTGAAAAACAGTTCTTGTAACATTTCTTTACCGTTGCTCACGGGATTGACAATTATTATTTTTTTATCTTTTGGGTTTTTTACATCTCCTATCCAGGATCTATTTTTATAAGCCTCGTTCCACTCTATGGTTGGACACAATATAATTATATGTTTAAAAACTCCAATATACTCTTGTTCAAGTATGTCAAGAACAAACTCTGTTTTACCACAGCCTGTCTGACCACAGATAATGGCACTGTGTGAATATTTAGGATATTTTTGTTGTAAACTAGTATCGTACTTCTTTGAATCTTCCATCTTCGAAATTGATTTGCGCATCTTGTATTATATATATATAAATATTTAAAGTTTGATCTGCATCTGCTTTTTTATTTATTAATATCGTTATGCCTTCACTGCCGTTTTCTATTCTTCTTCCACTGCCGTATAATAAATTGTCATCACATGTTCTAAGGTCAAGCCACAAAGCATATGCTTTTGTCAGATAAGTCACAAGAGAAACATTGGTAAAGTTTAATTCCCTCGCTACTATTTCTGTCTCTTTGTTTCTTTTTGATGTCAAGGCAAAATATTTGTTGATTTCATCCCAATGTTGATATGCCTTCATGCCCTGACTATACAACTGATTTGGTACTCCCTCTATTGTCATTTCAACTTTTTCAATCATTGGGTTGTAATAGGTTTCTGCGCTTGTTCTTTCTGAGTCTTCAAACAGCATTAGAATACCTTTCATGCTCTGTGCTGGTGTATTAATGTTGATGTTCCAAAGGGTTTCAGATTTGTTTGCTGTTATTTTTCTATGTCGCAAGATACGATCATACATAAATACTATCTTACCATTGATTTGCTGTCTTATTTGTCTGGCTAATTCAACATCACTAACCGTATCAAATTCCAAGCAGATATTTTTTATTACATAAGATGCATCAGCATCACTGCTTTTGATAACTTTGTTATAATCGTTAAACGTTAATTCATATTCTAACCTATCACCAAGCCCCGCTTGATAAAATGGCACATGACTTTCTAACATTTCAAAGTCCAGTGGAATACAAAATCTATTTCCATAAGCTGCTGCTATAGCTTCATCTTCAGTGTCTGCGGATTTATCTCCCGCACCAACTCTATGTTTTAGCATGTTTGATTTACCAATACCTTGGTAAGCTATGTTTTGTCGTTTGCTAGGGCTTTTCCATAAATCTACATAACAATGATATATATCACTGTTATCTATTGACATGACTTCATTGCCACTTATTTTTCTTGTCATTTTTTTCACAATTGTTCTACCCAAATTTTGAAATAGAGTAGCGTTGGCGTCTGTTCTGCTTTTAAGCTCTATTTCAAAGGCAAGACGAGCAGTACGTGGAACTATTACATCATTAGTACTTAGATTGGGAAATCTCACAAGCAGTTGCTGGTTTGGTCTATTGTTGATGGATTATTAGTTATTACTACACTTGTGCGGATGCCCTTGGCACCATGAGGTTCTCTTAGTTTTCTATGAGGGCTGAGTTTGTTTCCGTAAGCCAACATTGTTTTTATTTTTTAAAAATATTTTTTAAAATTAAATAAAATAAACAATGGCTGAAGGAGGATATGAAAATCTTGCGTTCGATCCAGATGTTGAAGATATAGATGAAGATGCCTGGAATAAATTAGTTGATGACGAGCCAGAATTTACACAACCTGGCTCAGAATTTCAGAGACAAATTGTAAATGAAAATAACCATATTGATCAGCTTCAAGGAGAAGATAAAACAGAAGACTACTAACACAAAAAAGGTTGTTAGTAGATCAAATTTTTACTGAAGTTAATGCTGAGATCAGCGGAATTGATTATAAAGATGATTTCAGAGTGGCTGAGGACGAAATCGGTAGAACAATGTTATATGCAGTTCGGCTGGGAACGGATGATGTTCCACTTACCTATTATAAGGGAATTAATCCAAACGAACCAATCAAGTTTTATGCGCTGGACACTCTAAATAAAAAATATGGCATTGACTTTGTGAAAAATAATTTAAATATATATGATTATTTAGTTCCACGTGAAAGACTTGCTCGGGGTAGGGCAAATTTAGCATCCTTGACAAAAACAAGAGATACCATCACAAAAGAAGGAGAAAATATACCAATGCAAACTTTTTCAACAACTGAAGATGTAAAAAATACAGTAGATGCTGTAAATACAATTGAGAGTGTTTTGAGTAATACAATAGATAAAACTGCTGTTCAAACACAAACAGAAGGTTCAACAATGCGAGAGATACGAGGTTTAGATAAGGTATTGCAAAGCTTTCGTGGAGAACTTACTAATAATCTCTCAAAGCTCACTGAGCTTGATAAAGACATAACAAAGGAAAAACAAAAATTAGAACAGGTTAGCACCCCCGGGCAGGAGGATGAGTTTCAACAAGAGCGCATACGTGACAGAATAAAAAACTTAGAAGATGAAAAAAGTGCACGACTTGAAGCGGCGAGTGAAAACAAAGAAGCATTACGCAGTCAAATAAACAGGATAAAAGAAACTATAAATAAGGTGTTAAGAAAAGACACAACATTGGGTGAGAAAATCAAAACCTTGTTTAGGGAGCAAGGTATTACTATTGTTAGTATTTTGACTGCCTTTGGTATGATTATTGGGGTATTAGTTGATGCCATTATTCCTACAACGGGAGGAGGGACTGCCCCAACTCCAAAACCTGATCCATCAGGTGTAAAAGATTGGATAAAAAAACAACTACTTAATCTTGGTAAACTTCTTGCCAACCTAGCTGGTAAAGCTGCTGCAGCACTTCCAGGAGTTATTGGTGCAATAGTATCATGGCTTTTACCTGCAACAGGTAAAGTTATTAATTGGCTTGGTAACAATCTATGGGCTTTGTTTGTGTTTGTTTCCGGGTTGTTGTATGTGGCAGCCAAAGAGTGGTTTAGTAAATCTCGTAGATAAGTAATGCAGCAAGACCTATTACTATAGTACCAACAATTATAGTTGTTTTGTTAACTTCGTGTTCAATCGCTATTTTTTGTATTTCTGGTGGGTTATGTTCCACAGTTTTATGTATTGATTTATCAAAGTCAGAATGTTCCGGTAAAAATTTCTTTGTCGTGGTGCCTTGAAAAGGTTGAATATTTTTTGGTGGCACTGGTTTTACATTTACATCATTATTCAATCTTAATGCTTGTGCATCGGTTGCTATTACAATTTCATTATTGTAGTCTTGTATTATTCCGATTCTTAATTCCATGTCGCTCGGAGACATATACAATCCACTTCCATAGACAAAATTTACTTTACTTCTTACATATTTTAAGGTGTTTTCATATCTTGAAATTTGACTGGGCAAAAGAAATATAAAAAGATCGGACAGGGAAAGTAGCATTCAAGGAGGACAGTAAACCACAAAACACAGAAACAGACACGCAAACAGACAAACAAGAAGGCAAAAGCAATAATAAATGCAAACGACATCGCAAACACAAAAAGGGTTGACAATAGGGCTACCGCCTTGGAACGGTCAGTGGCAAAGTAGGCCACTGGGGGTTTAAACCGGTTCTAGGGTGCACCAAACCTCACACTTACCCTACTGTCATCCCATTAAAACAGGACAGTATAAATAAAGAAGTCGATGGGACTATTTATTGTGTCCTCTACATTTGCTAGAAATTGTTTCTGTGCATCAAATGCCGTTCCAGTTCCATGTATATCTGTTCTTGTTTGTGATTGTGAACCAAGAATTGCCCAGCAGTATGTTCTTATGCTGTCATTGATTCTTTCTACTCCAGCTGTTGTAAATCCAGATGAACAATCTAGTATAAAAGTAGACCAGCTGTTGTCAGCCTCAAATCCTTGTGCAATGTAATCAATGTGATATGTTTTATCACTTTCATAGACTGTGAAACTCATCGTTTTGTTGTCGTATACAGTATTTGCCAAAGGATGATAACCAATATTTGTCCAGTAGTTATAAATTGTTCCTAGACCATTATTATAGCTTTGTTTCTGTCTCCAGTCCGAATTTAAGTCAACGTTAAACTCCTTGCATATTCTCTCGTATGCGTTTCGGTTATATGTGTTATTAAACGCATTCCAATTTGAGTCTTGCGGCATTGCTACACTCATCTCAATAATATTCTTCTGACTTGGTAATAGACATGAAATCGAAATAACGATCCAACCAGGGTATCAGCTTTTAGATGGTTGTTGAAATCAATACCACATCCAGTTGTCGCACACCAAATAGCAAAGTTTAACTGATTCAGCCAAAATAACATCCAATCTGTTCCCCAGCTTTGAACTATAGCATCTGATTTGACGTATGAAAGTTTGTATTTTTCAAAGACATTTTGAAATGATGCTTTAAAGCCTTTACCGTCTGATGTTATGACTATGTTTAGATTTATTATATCTATCACTTTCTTGCTAAAAGTATTTGAATAGTGAGCATCTGGGTCATATTTGAATTCTTTAGAAATCATTTTTATTTGTGTTTTTATATATATATATTAAAAAAAAATGTTTCATACAATTTTAAACATAGACAACTCTATTAATTTACAACAGTATATCGATAATAGAGCTGGAACTAAGCGCGTTGAATTAAAAAGTTTTACATACACTATCGGTTGGTATAATATTAATGGTGAAATCATAAAGACAAGAAACCCAGCTAAAATAGAACATGTACTAGGTGGACTTTATAACTTTCAAGACTTGGTAGAAAAGTTTAAAGTGCTAAATGAAAAGATTATCCTGGACAATATTGTCCAAATTGGCGTAGCCATTATACATACGCCAATAGAGACACGAATGTCAAGCGGTCTTTCATATATGCTGGGATTCAAGGACAGAAAATGGTTGACAGGTACTAATATGGGAGATTACCCAATTAATTTAGCTCCTTATAAACAGCTATATGTTCGTCTGGAACAAGTTAATACGAGTAGTAATTATTTCAATGGCGCACCAAGTACTATTATAGGGGTTGTGCCTGTAGTAAATAAGCAGTTTGGAGATATAGTATATACAAGTTTTTATTCTGAATATCACTGTCTTATGAATGGTGCAATTTCTGAATTAAAAATAGAAGTTAGAAATGAGTATGGCTACAAAATAGATAATCACGGTTTGCCTATGAGTTGTGTTTTAGAAATTTTTTAAAAAATATATTTTTATAAAAAAACAATGAGTATATATGGACCAACAAGACCTAAAAAAACAGAAGACTTAGAGGCTTTGATAAATGATGTTCAAAATTTATATAGGCGAATTGTGCCTTTTGTTGACCAGTTTAATCATTTAAAAAATAGAGTTGATAATCTTAAATATGGGATTATAACAATATTTGCAGAGGCTAAGGGCCCACTTGTATCAAACAGAATACTCTCATTTGGTAACGGCGGGGCAGAAAAAAATGTGGGGCATGTAATGACACGCCGTGGACGGATTATGGGAATAGGTTTAGCATGTGAACGATTAGTTGGTGACGTATCTGTAATAGTTTCTGTCAATGGTGTTGAACAACCAAATTATGGTATAACGCTTCACATCATCCCACGCAATCATGATAACTTTGATAAACCTTTAGAGATTGGTGCTGGTTCTGTTGTTAACTTTGTATGCAAGATTGCCAACGCTACCGCTGTAAATACGGTGGCATCATTACTAATTGAATTAATTTAATTTTTTATTTATTAATAAAAAATGAAGCAACCGACAGCACCAAGTATATATCCTGAGTTGCCAGTAGAAGACGGACAAAATTATAGATTACAAAAGATTTCAGAGATTGAAAAAAAGTTAATTACAGAACGAGATATACGTCAGTCTCTTTATAAAAAATATACACGTGGTATTAATATTACAGATGGAATTGACACTACCTTGATATCTGCAGGTGTTATTATGGCTGGGATTGGATTTGTTGTTCCAGTTTTGTTACCTTTAGAAATAGCAGCAATAGTATGTGGAGCTACAGGTGTTTGTATTAATTTTATCAGACGCAAGCTTAATGCAAAAGCTCAAAAACATCACGAAATAAAAACTTTGGCAGAGGCTAAGTTAAATAGCATAAGCAGTTAATATCAAAAGCGTTGAATGATGCACAAATATCTGATCAAGAGTTTAAGATGATTTTAGATGATTTATTAAATATTATAGTTTAAAACAGGACACAAAACAAAAAAAGGCTAAAATAAGTGAAGCTCAAAAAAAAGAACCTTACAAAAAAGTCTAAAAAGTGTGTAATAAATTGTTTTAGTAATGTGTATGAGTACGATCCACCACCTTTGTATTCAACCTAAGTTTTAATGTTTAACCTCTATTTTGCAATAAAATTTAAACATCCAAATTTAAAACATTTTCACAATTCAATCTTAAAATCTTGGGTTATTTAGCGCCTGGGACATGCCAAATAACCAGTTTAATTGACTTAATTTTCAGTAAACTGAAAAATTTTGTGTGGTGATTTTAGATTATTTGGGGTAATTTAGTTGTGGTCCAGAACCCCCATAATACATATATATACCATTCAGATATTTTGCAAAGATCATTTGTAAGAGAGTTGGCACATTCTACTGGGTTTTTATCAACGACAACAAAAAGAGAAGTGTCATCAGCAAATAACCGTACATCATTCAATAAGTCATCTGTGATGTCATTTATATAAAGCAAAAATAGAAACGGACCTAAAACAGAGCCTTGCGGAACACCTGCATCTATAGTACTGAAGCTTGAAGAGAATCCATCTAGGACTACTTTTTGCTGCCTATCAGAGAGATAGCTACGTATCCAGTTACATAATGAATCATTGATGCCATATTTAGCTAATTTAAAAAGCAACCCAGCATGCCATACTTTGTCAAATGCTTTAGCAATATCGCAAAATATAAATCGTACATCTTTCCCAGTGTCGAGTGTGCTAATTATGTTATTATATTATTATCTGAGCTGATTTACTGTAGAGTCTCTAGGTTGAAAGCCTGCCTGGTATTTGCACAGAAGGTTATTCGTTTTGAATATTTTTTCCATCAATTTGCAAATAATACTGGTAATGTATATGGGCCTATAATTGCCCGGCGTGTCAGGTTCTCCCTTGCCCTTAAAAATAGGAGTTACATTCGCCTGTTTCCATTGGTATGGTACTTTTCTAGTGGACAATGACAGATTAAAAAGTCGCGTCAATGGAGCAGCGATGCTATTTATAACTAATTTTAACACCTTTGGGCTAATCATATCTGGGCCTGGAGGTTTCGATAATTTCAAGATTTTCAATTGATCAATTACTTCCGTTTCATTTATAATAAAGTCATTCATTTTAATGTCAGTGCGATTATGAAAAGTAGGTAATTCCGGTTCATGTTCAATATGAGATGTTGCAGAAAAGAAAGCATTCAATGCGTTTGCTTTTTCTACTGGATGTATTAAAATACGACCGTTATTTTTTATTGGAAAATTTGGTTGAGTTACTTTGTTCAATGTAGAGATCGATTTTGCTATACGCCACCATTTACCCGGGGGGATTGATTTATCAGTTAACTGGGATGTAAGTTTAGTCTTGTATAATTCCTTAGATTCGCGGATTAAAGCAATTACCTCATTTCTAAGTTGCCTAAACATTGACCAATGTAATGGATTGTTTGAAGACTTAGCTTTCTTGTGCATTCTGTTTCGCAGTCGCATTTTAAAGCGTATATTATTGTTCATAAACGGTTTATCATTGGAACGTATAACAACAGTCTTTGTAGGTACATGACGTGTTCCACAATCATTAAAGGTATTGCAAAAATTAGAGTATACTGCGTTTATATCATCACAGTTAAACACGTCATCTTCCCAGTTAGTATTCTGTATATCCGTATTAAGACCATTTATGTCAGTGGCATCATAATTTCTAATAACCCGTTTGTAGGCTAGTCTTTTAAATGTCTGAAAGCTAATTTCAAAAGACACAGGAGAGTGTGTGCTGCATATTGGTGTATGCACATTCACGTGTTTAGTTAGCGATGTATTATTCGTAATAAATAGATCAATGCACGTTCCCGGCGTCACAGTAAAGTTGGTTGGCTCGTTAATAATATTTGTCATATTTAATCTTTGTAACAATAGTTTAAATCTGTTAGACGAATTTGATAAGACGTCGATATTAAAATCCCCTGTCACAAAGACTGGGATATTATTATTCAATGATTGGGATATACTGTCATATAATAAATCCAATAGGTGTACCTGAGAGTTTGGCGGTCGATAGAACGCTCCAACTAAAAATTTACTGTTATCGTTACACATTACTTCCAGCCATAACAGTTCAAGATTATCATTCATAAGATCCCTCCTAACGGAACAGTGAAGGTTATATTTAGCATAAATTAGTACACCACCGCCGTGCCGATTACGATCTCTACGAAATGGGTTTTGAAATCCGGTTAATTGTAATTGGTTATCCGCTATCGAGGCGTCGAGGTGGGACTCGGTGATACAAATAATATCATGAGATGCTAATTCATTTTCGACAATATCTAATTTTGGAAGTAGACTGCAGACATTATTGTGAACAATTGAAATGTTTGACTTAATAATACCGTTCCTCGCTCAAGGGCCAGGATTAGACTCAATACCTGCTAAGATAAGAAGTGTCACCCTAACAATTAGTTTAAATACGTCATTGCCGTTTTTACAACTCATAAAATGGCAGTGGAATGTTTGTATAATCCGTTTAGTAATTGGTTTTAGACAGTTCCATATTCCCTTCATACAGTTTTTATATTCTAAGTTAGTCTTAGTCATATGTATCAAATGTAAAAGTAGAATTAAAAAAGTATGAAGGGTTTCTTAAGGCATAGTGAGAACACATATGTACCAGGATATGTTCAAGAATTAGTAAACAATTGCACAATGCTAGATGGGAAAGACAAAAAATACATGTACATACAAACAAAACAAAGAAATTATCTTGAGATTTCATATTAAGAATTAAAATAGTTCCTATTTATCGAGAAAGGTATTGACTCAAATTTGTGTATCACCATGATGATAGTGTTTATATATCTAAAGCATGATTTTTACATGTAAGTAATGTTTAGAAGCGCTGCTACATGTAATGAATGACTGCCATAAGTATTGGACGCAATATGTGCTTCTACATGTAATGAATGACTGACATAGGTATTGGACGCAAAATGCGCTTCTACATGTAATGAATGACTGTCATAAGTATTGGACGCAGTATGCGCTTCTACATGTAATGAATGACTGCCATGAGTATTGGATGCAATATGCGCTTCTACATGTAATGAATAACTGCCATAAGTATTGGACGCAGTATGCGCTTCTACATGTAATGAATGACTGCCATGAGTATTGGACGCAGTATGCGCTTCTACATGTAATGAATGACTGCCATGAGTATTGGACGCAGTATGCGCTTCTACATGTAATGAATGACTGTCATAAGTATTGGGCGCAGTATGCGCTTCTACATGTAATGAATGACTGCCTTAAATATCGGACGCGATATGCGCTTGTACATGTAATGACTGACTGCCATAAGTATTAGACGCAATATGCGCTTCTACATGTAATAAATGACTGCCATAGGTATAGGACGCAGTATGCGCTTCTACATGTAATGAATGACTGCAATAGGTATAAGACCTGTAATAAAATGATAACATGTAACAAACATTAAACAAGACATAAATGCAATGTAACAACGCTTCATGTCATGTAATACATATCAAATTTGTGTATCGCCATGATGATACTGTTTATATATCTAAAGCATGATTTTAACATGTAAGTTATGATTATATTCAGGATTTAGACGCGCTGCTACATGTAATGAATGACTGCCATAAGTATTAGACGCAATATGCGCTTCTACATGTAATGCAGGAATGCAGTAATACTTAGATGCAAGGTAGTACTGTTATATGATTATACATTTTTGCAATATTATTAATATTACAATAGAACTGTTATCGTCACGATGATACTGTTTATATAACTAAAGCATGAATTTTACATGTAAGTATTAATTATATTCAGGATTTAGAAGCGCTGCTACATGTAATGAATGACTACCAGAAGTATTAGACACAATATGCGCTTCTGCATTTAATGCAGGATGCAGGGTAGTACTGTTATATGATTATAAATTATTGCAATATTATTAATATTACAATAGCACTGTTACCTGTAATAAAATGGTTACATGTAACAAACATCAATCAAGACATAAATGCAACATAGCAACGCTTCAAGTCATGTAATACATATCAGCAATAACACCGAGAAGGGAATACAAAGCAACATGTAATGAGTAATTGCAATAGTCATGATAACACTGAGATGCAATGCGCACTGCTATTTGTAATAAGTGACTGTGGTAGGAATAGTAGCACTGTTACATGTTATACGATTGTAATAAAACAGTATAAGACATAGATGCAAAATAAATCCGTTACATGTAATACATAAGTGGAATAATACCTATACCTGAAATGTAGCACTATTACAGGTAATGAGTTATTGCAATAAGGTAAACAATTAATACAATATTAAAGATTTAGATGTCGTGTAGCAATGTAATAATACATACATTACAGATACAGCAGACTTATATTTAGCGAGACAATCAGTTCAGTAATATAAATGTACTAAATTTGAAAGGATGTTCAAAGGTCATCTAATAAACATGATATCTACATCATGTACATGTATGAATATGTGTTCTCAGAATAAACCTCAATGCACAGTCAATGAAGTTCAGAAGCTCCGTTTACATGTACTTTATTTGTATCAATTTTTAATGTATGTTTTTGAAATATACATTTAACATGTTTAAAGGCAACATTGTAGTGGAGAATTAAAAAAGATATTGTAAAATGTATAATTTATCACAACACTTTCACACTTTGAAAAAGGCAAGTAGATTTGCATAAATAGGTAGAAGTAGTATTAATAAATGTGTAAAACTTGTATAACCACATTAAAGTCTCTCACAACCTTGATATTCACTCTTCGAAGTACTCGTTCTCACCGTAGGAAAATGTGAATCATAGACACGAAGACTTCAAATATAGGTCTGTACACTATACTATATATAGTACAAGGTCCAACTTTGGACCTGGGTTATAACAATATATGAAAGGTCCTCCTGTTCGTCTTGAAATTCTATATTCTTACAACGAGAAGTATATATCAGTTACAACATAGTAGGTTCAGTTTCACAAAATGCACTTAAAATATAATAGTCGACATGTAGAAAATATTCAAACATTTTAGAAAAATGTTACATAATGTATGTTGCTTATGAAGAGTTGTGAAACAATATTTATGAAATAATTTCATTTTGACATTTCCCCACTCGTGCTAATGTTGTCTAGAATGTTCCGAGTTAAAATTCACAATTCTTACACAATTCTTTCAAAATCCAAACCAAAATCAGCATCTAAAGTAAGGCAATGCAGACTTCAGTATGTAATTTAGTTAGTGATAGAAAAGGCATTTAAAGAAGGCACACAGGTGGACTATAACAAGTGTAGTAATTATCAATACTTCTTTATAACATAACTTAAGGTGTGGGAGTGGAATAACACCATTCTATATTTTCCATATAAGTATGCCAATAAGCCTACTAGGTGCTGTCAAAAAAAATTGATAATGACTATGATCCAATTCCCACGGTTTATGTCGGTTTCGCGTGTTAAAGTTACAGCAAAATGCAATAAAAGTCGATATGTGAGTTATGAGATAAATAGAATCTAACATGCGTTCTCATTCATTATTGAATTTATTAAACTCGTTAGCAAAAATGATATAATGCTCGGCAAGAGCCCCGCATCATATCATTTTGCCAACTATAATAAATTCAATAATGAATGAGTACTCATGTAAGATCCATAAGCTCATGGAGTACATATTAAGAAAAACATATGGCGAAGGCAAACGTACATGTTGCATACAATGAATTTGCAACAGACGGGACAATGTTAAAGTAGACATAAACATCGAAAAGAAAAATTAGCACTCAGGGACGACTGTCTTCCACAAACACACACATAAACAAATACCAACTTCAAAGATGAGTAAAAGGCAAGATAAGACATCAAAAACGCAAAAGGGTTGCCAATAGGGATACCGCCTTGGAAGGGTCTGGTGTTTTAAACCAGGTTCTATGGTGCATCAAACCTCACTCTTACCTAGTTCAGCATTTGAACGTTGTTACAGTTGACGTCTCCGACTGACTGTACAACGTTCAGCGCAAGCGTATAGTAAAAATCGAGGAATATCGATAGGTCTTCATTTTGACGCGTGATTTATATTTCAATCTATATGTTATGTTAAAATAATGAACTATAATCACTCAAAAACAGATTTATTAAACATAATATGTGCAAAACGTTGTACGATATACAGTATAAATGTATTAAATTGCTAGTTTTGTTCTCATACATTTACTTTTGTTATCAAATCTCGACATCAATATCACGTGACTAAACGGTGTTAATTGATTGTTATCTACCCGTGTAATTTGGCAACTTCCCAACAGTTCATACCGCCCCCCAACTGCAAAACGCTAACAGCCGTCATAATGTGTGTTACCCTTTGATTTTTACATTGTGTATGAAATAATATTAGCATTCATATCTCGGCCCAATTATAAAAGAATAACTTACATTATCATCACAAATGGCGTATTTAATATCATATGCTGCCAAAAAATCCACTGCAAAGCACAGAAAAGTGGAGGTCATGTAAGGGGCGGTGGGGGCGGATTAGTATAAGAAAGAACTTGTCTCAATAATGAATGCTCCCTTTAAAAACATAAACACGGAGATGCCAAAATATTGTATTCATACACTCATTTCATTATAATCAACAAAAAACAACAACTCACAATGTTAAAATGAAAATGCTTGAAATAAGTAACAAATAGATCAACAATTTTTTATAAATAAAAAAAATGGCACTTTAAACCCAAGACGTTGCTACTTAAATTGGAAATTTATTTATGTTGGAAAGTAGCAGATCTATATTAATGATATTATTATTGAAGGGACAAATGACAAGCTTGCTGATCTAACACGTTTTCTTTCCCACATGTAAACAAATAAAAATGTGTGTATTCATAAAGATCACATTTTATTATATATTTAGTTACACATGTATTGAGCCCCATCACTGTTTCCCAATCACTGATATGTTTCTCTGCTGGTACTACCTTTTAAATGTAAAAAACACTTTCTTTTTTTTAAATCCGATTGAATGTGCATCATTAGATTAATTTAATCTTATTTATTTTACATCGATTGTAATGAAAGCTCTCTGAACTTATTTTAATCACTCTAGATGTGTTCCTGGGTAAAACCAGTAAGTAGCAATGCATATAAGGTGTCTTACTCAGGGACACAACACATACATGTATAGTCATGGCGAGGATCAAATTAACCCACAACTTTTCAATCATGGTTCCGAAGCTCTACCACTTGACCACAATGCTCCAAACTGACTTAAGAAATGATTGGAAAAAGAGTATGAAAGGAGACATTTTGGTAGTTTTGAAAAATCTGTCGTTAAATTATTTAATTTGAATTAAGCTTCTTACCATAATTTCACTGAATCTGTCAATTATCAGGAATTGTGATCATTTTGACATGTCCTAATTTTTTCAAAAGCCTTTTTTTTTATCATTAAATTGCAAATCTCTTAACAAAGATAATGAGTTAGAGATTATTGAAGTCCATCAAGTATTTTAAAAATTATAGTGAGTTACAGTGAATTGTTCTTCATGAACTATTAAAATTCACAAATTATTCATGAACAACCTGCAAAACGGCCACCTTCAAAATTGCTAAAGTTGTTAAAACTCTTCAGGAACAGCTATGTTCATTAAAACAAAAGCTCACAAAAGTTTAGATTGATCCCACTTACCAAGGGTATTTAAAAAGTTACTTTTCCAATGCCATTTACAAAAGCTCACAAAAGGTTAGATTGATTCCCACCTACTGTATATTACCAGACTTTAATTGCAATTCAAAAAGGGATGATTGATGTAGAAGCCACTGAGAGTGCCAGTTATATTTTCAGTAGGGCTGCACTAAGTTCCTGCTGGGATCAGGTGGAATCCCACTGCGACAAACGTGAATCCTGCCAAAAATCACGCTGGGGCAAACTGGGGTCCCACACAAAAATCCCACTGGGACCAAGTAGGAATCCACTGTAAATCCCACTGGAATATAGTGTTGTTGACATTGCCTAACAAAATTTTTTTCTGCATGAGTTTCCAGGTTGTGGGTATATAATATGACATGACATTGTGTGTTTGTTTTGAAGTGAGAATTTAACATTCGACCATAACCTTTATTATCTCAGTTGATAAGTCACAATAGATCAACAATAAACATTAATTATCGTTTACAATGAAAGTTTGCGAAAAAATATTAATTTTTTATTGGTTACTCGAATGTGTCCGTAACTGTTACTTTTTATGGACTTTGAAACATTTTTTACAGACACTTTGTGTGTTCGCGATATTTTTTTAAATCAAATCTTGTTTGGAATTTAATATTTCTGGTACCAAAGGAACCGGTAGGGTAGACCTTGGTTACTAAAAAAAGATACTTAAATTCTGTCCACTACTGTTTTATTTTTATATGACTTTATATACCCTGGTCCAAAACTTTTTTTACCGAGTATATATAATGAGTCTATAATAAAATTAAAAAAAAAAGTAACATTTTGAGACATTTTTTTTTGGAAAACAACAACAGAAGAACTGAATAATTATATCAAAACTGTGTGAACAAAGTATAAAGTTTAAAACCGTTTGGTTTACTTATCTTCTGATTTGCTAACAGTCTATTAAATCATTTTAGAATTATTTTATTCTTAGAATTTTGTGATTCTTGGTTTCAAGAAACTTATTACTCAATACTTAATCTGTTTGTCACAGCAATTAAAAGGCTCATTCAGTTCTGAGAACACACTGAGTTGCATGATAATAGCATGACGTGATGTCATAATACCAGGGTGTGATGCCATAATACCAGAAAGTGATGTCATGATAGAAACAACCAAATCAAATTATGAATGTTGTTGAATGTTGTTTAACGGCTCATCAACACAGTATAGGTTATTTAGAGCCGCCCCAGAGAGAGGGGAATGATACATAGGAATCCGGGAACCTGCCCTACTCTTATTATCAAATAGATTCCTATGGTTCTTTAACGTGATCAGAGAAAGACCCGATACATGGGACCGCCCGGTTAACGTCCCCATCCGACGAACGAGGCTAAGGGAAAGTGTCTTGCCAAGAACACACCGACGGAACTCAGTGGCACCACGGAGGATTGAACCCGGGGCCTCCGGTTACAAATCCGCCGCGCTACTGACTGCGCCACACCAGCCCTCAAGTCAAAATATGAATGAAGCATTCTGATTGGTTCAGTGATAAAAACTGGACTAATGAAACCAGTTAATTTAAAGCTCATTACATTCTCAGAACAAACTAAGTTTTACTGGACATTGAGTAATGAGGTTCTTGAAACCCAGAAACACAAAATTCTAAAAATAAAATAATTCTAAAATGATTTAATAGACCGTTTTGAATGGTACGAAAATATATGGGTAACAAACTTCCCTGAACAAATTCTTCACTATGCTGACACTCGAAGTCGGAAAGGCAATAAAAATAAAATCAGCATTTTATTAAATTTTATTTTGATTTTAATTTGGGCAAAAATAGGGCAGGCTCTCCCGTAAACCAACAAATAAAAAACTCTGGCCTAACTCGCCAAATAATGACAACATTACACTACAAAACCGTTTATCAAAACTCGATCTATTCAGGCGTTCGGTTATATAATAATGTATATGCCAATTAAATGTATAGATTCATTCACAGTAGGGCTGTATTCATCAATGGATACACTTTTCAGGAAATGAACAGAAAAATGTACAACAAAAATAAACAGTTTTATTTTGAAGTTTCCTCACCATGCTCATGAAAACTAGTTAAACCGGAAATAGGTCGCTGTGAAGTGTTTTCCCTAAACATGTCCGACAGGCGTGTAGGCACGGATGGTATCCGTTGTCTTGTAAGTTTCTTTTCTGTTTTTTAATGAACTTATCTCGAAACGATTTTTAATAAAAACAAAACTTTTAACCTGAATTGAAACCGCGATTGCTTTGCTGACACAAGCAAATAAATTTATGTAAAAAAGGGTAATTTATTGTTATTTTGATATACTGATAAAAATAAGTTTTGCAAGTAAATAACATATAAATCCTGTGGACTAGATTCTAGGATATGTGTAGAAGCGGTCATGGACAATATAACTTACATAATTATCAGTTGTATTAAGGGAATAAGTCTCAAAAGAAATATGCGAAAACAATAGCAACATGCGGTAATCTACATGTTTTACAGAAATTATGATTTCACTCTATTTCAATGTAAAGGGAGGTAAGTTCACAAATGGTAAACTTTTGTTCCTTACATGTATATCTTTATAATGGCAAGGAAAGTGTCGATTGTATAACTTGATAACAGTTGCTTTGTATTATTATACCTCACAATTACACTCCTGTATAAATTGCCCATACCCTTAGCGTGAAGCATTTTTTACTGTTCACCGGTAAACAATTTTTACTGACACGATTGTGACGTCAAGGGAAGTATAACAAGAGGTCAATGACCGTGAAGCTCTACTGATAGGTTTTTGATAGCTAGATCAGCATTCCTGTGAAGTTTCATGAAAATGTGAAGTTTCATGAAAAATCTGTCAACTAGTTTCAGAGGAGTAGTCGCTACAAGTTTTCATTATATAACTCTATGTAAACAAAGATGGCCGTTTAACGTCGCATCAAAATAATTTTCGACAAGGATCAACATCATTCCATACTGATCATTTTAGAAAAAGTCCAGTAACAATATCACATAGTTTTCAAGAAGTACTCGCTACAAACTTTATTTTTAGCTGTGGCGGCCATCTTGAATTTCCGACCAACCTGAAATGTTGCTAGGATCATTTAGACATCAAGAGCAACATTCCTGTGAAGTTTCATGGAAATCTGTTGAACAGTTTCAGAGGATTAGTCGCTACAACTTTTTACTAAATAACTCAATGTAAACAAAGATGGCCGCTGGCAACCATGTTTAAAGATTTTCGACAAGGACTAACATCATGTCATTTTGATCATTTTAGAAAAAGTCCCATATCAATATCACTTAGAGTTTTCAAGAAGTAGTCGCTACAAACTTGTTTATAAAAATCTATTTTTAGATTTGGTGGCCATCTTGCATTTCACATCAACATGAATTTTTGCTAGGATCAACTAGACTTCATAGGCAACATTTCTGTAAAGATTCATGACAATCCATTCAGTAGTTTCAGAGGAGTAGTCGCTACAAAAAGAAGTTTACAGACAGACAGACAGAGGACGGACACCGCACCACGGCATAAGTTCTGCTGATCTCTGATCAGTAGAGCTAAAAATAGGTTTTAGGTTTTTCCAATTACGACACGCTTTGCGCAATTGGAAATCAGTGGACGCTTATTAAAATACAGTTGAAGTTATGTCAATCGTAAGATGATGGTAAGATATTTTGCTTATATTGTTAACATGTCGATATAATGTAAAAAAAAATTCTCGGGATTTCTTTTCCCTCATATATTTAAATTTTAATCAAAACTTTTTTTTTCTCGGTAAAATAAATATTTAAAGGTGTACTGGTCGGGGGCCACTTTCCGTCACTTATGTAAACATAAACTAATTTTTCAGTATGTATCTTGACAATTTTTACTCTACTTTCTATTAGGGTACCTCTACCTGGAAATTTGACACCACACTAATTGGTTTTATATAAAGAGCATCAAGAATTGCAGCCACCGGTCCTGTGGGGACTATAGGTTTGCACCTTGTCTGTCTGTCCTTCCGGCCATATTTTTAATACTATAAGACTTTGAGATACCAAACTTGGTATGTGGATACATCTTGAGATAGTGGTGTGTCGCGTACCAAAATAAGGTCACTGTGACCTCTGTCATAGAAAATGCTTGTCCGGACCGTTTTTTCAATACTATAACACTTAGAGATACCAAACTTGGTATGTGAATACATCTTCGGATAGCGGAGTGTCGCGTACCAAAATAAGGTCATTGTGACCTTGATCTTTGACCTCCATCATAGAAAATGTCAGGAAAATGTTTGTCTGGGCCGGTGGGTGACTATGGATTGCCGGGACTAATTATCTAAGTGGCACGTGACCTTTGTATAAATAGACTTAAACTGAAAAATCATTTTGTTTACATGCCCAGTTTCCGTCATGTTTTTTATCGAGTGATAGATCCAACTAGGTCATGATACAGTAAAATTTTATGAATTAAAAACATATTTGCAAGTCTATTGTAAAACAATTTCATTGAAAAAATTGTATGTTTGCATTGTTCCACCATACACCACGATCGTTATGACAATGCACCTGGTAACGTCAATGTACGTCAATGTAATATTTTTTACGACGTCAATTTACGCTATAACAATGGGTAACTCTTTGGAAATCAAACAGTTGCCTCTCTTTGGTTAAAATATATTATCACGGTATATTTTAACTGCGTCCGCTGTGTGATAAAAATATGGCCTTGTAACAATTTGAATTTTTTTATTTATTTATTACCGGGTATGCGGCAGTATGCGCATGCATCCCCAATGCCATATAAGGAAGTAAGCACACTTTTCGGAGAAAGCCCTTTCATTTTTGTAACGCTTACATGTATTTACATTTTGGTTGTTTCTTCTGGTTTCAATCTTCAGTGCTAAATGACTGTCAATAAATAACATTGTGTAAGTAATTTGCAGTGTAAAAACAGTTTTTAAATGAGGTAGACTAAAACTGGGCTTGGATGGAAACTGGCCCCTAACCAGTAGTGCATACTGTTTGTGGGAAAGTGTCCTAAATGCAAAACTTGAATGTTGACACTGCCATCACCGCTGCCTGTCGGAAAAACAACACCTATATTTCTTCAAAAAAAACAAGTGAGATAATTCAGTTTCATCGACTTATTAATATGTACATGTAAGTTATTGCTATTTTAGAAATGTTTGTCCTCCCATGTTTACAAGCCAAACACATTATTGGACAGTTTTGCTGATGTTCAATTATTTCATTTATATAAAAAAAATGTATGTACAGCTCAGTATGTGCGCTAGGATCTCCACCAGGACGTGAACCTGAATCTCTTTTCTCGAAAGAAAAGCATGCTTGCTTGCACTATAGAGATGCGTCCCTAACCGCACAAACCAAGTATACAACAAGTGGCCCAAGACAGCCTGTATCGCTCTACTTGCTATATGGAGTCTTTGCTGGGGAACACGACAACATGTGCAACTAGGCTTGGTACTGGTCATTCCTGCCTAGTTTCACAGAAATCCAGGAACAAGAGGTCAATGACCTTGAAGCTCTGCTGATAGGTTTTGATAGCTAGATCAGCATTCCTGAGAAGTTTCATGAAAATCTGTCAAGTAGTTTCAGAGGAGTAGTCGCTACAACTTTTTACTATACAACTCTTGTAAAGTGTACAAAGATGACTGAGCCGGCAGCCATGTCCAACATCGAATCAAAATGATTTTCAACAAGCACCAACATGATGTCATGCTGATCATTTAAGAAGAAGTCCCATATCAATATCACTTATAGATTTCAAGAAGTAGTTGCTACAAATTAGTTTTTTAAAAATCTCTTTTTAGCCATTGCGGCATCTTGAATTTCTTGCCAACCGGAAATTGTACTAGGATCAATTATATATCAAGAGCAACAGTCCTGTGAAGTTTCATGAACATTTGTTAAGTAGTTTCAGAGGAGTAGTCGCTACACGCTTTTACTACATAACTATGTAAACAAAGATGTCCGCTGGCGGCCATATTTAATGTTGAATCAAAATAATTTTCGACAAAGATCAACATCATGTCATGCTGATCATTTTAGAAAAAGTCCCATACCAATATCACTTATAACTTTCACGAAGTAGTCGTTACAAACTTTTTTTTAAAAAAAACTCTATGTAAACAAAGATGTCTGCTGGTAGCCATGTTTAACGTTGAATCAAAACGATTTTCGTCAATCATGTCATTCTGATCATTTTAGAAAAAGTCCCAGATCAATATCACCTATAGTTTTCAGGAGGTAGTCACTACAATTATTTATTTTTTTAAATCTATTATTAACCGTGGTGGCCATCTTGAATTTCCGGCTGACTTGAAATTTAGCTAGGGCCAAAAAAAATGGTTTGTTTCTGGTCTTCTGACCGACCCTATTTTTAAGGTCCCGACCCTAAACTTTTTAGGGCACGAAAAAATAAAAATATTTTTTTTTAGGTTTTTAAGGCATGTTGTGGAACACTCATATTATGTAATATGTTCAAGAAAACATATGTTTGATGTTCTTGATTTGAATTTAGTATAGTAGCATTAATTCTAAACAAAAAAATAAAAAACAAAATATTCCTACCTAATTCTTTTTGGGAAAAGACCAGAAACAGACCTTTTTTTTTTTGACCTATGATCAACTAGACATCAAGAGCAACATTCCTGTGAAGTTTCATGATAATCCGTCGAGTAGTTTCAGAGGAGTAGTCGCTACATTTTAATTATATAACTCTATGTAATCAAAGATGTCCGCTGGCGGCCATCTTTAATGTCGAATCAAAATAATTTTCGACAAGAATCAACATCATGTCATGCTGATCATTTTATCATCTTGACTTTCTGGCCGACCTGAAATTTTGCTAGACATCAAGTGTCAAGTTTCATAAAAATCCGTCAGGTAGTATATAATTCTTGTTAACAAAAATGACTGCTGGCACCCATGTTTAATGTCGAATCACAACAATTTTCAACAATGACCAACATCATGTCATGCTGATCATTTTAGAAAAAGTCACATAGCAATATCACTTAGGCCAAATAAATTTATATGTGTGGTTCCGGTTTCCTGACCGACCCCATTTTTAAGGGCCGACCCTAAACATTTTATGCAAAAAAAATAAAAAATACTAATAATAACGAGCTGTCGGAGAACAGCGCAGCTCGACTATTCGATTTTTCAGAGAATAATAAATTTATAGCTAGTATATACCATCAGAAAACAAGGCTACAACAATGTGGAGTGGGGTTGGGAGCACAACATAACTATGTGTAAGAATTGATCAGAACTACACAGAAATATGTAAAAAAATAAATAAAAACAAAAAATTCTGAGTTTTGAGTGGGGTGCGGGATGGGGTGGGAGAGAGGCGGGGGTGGTTGGTGGGGGGAGTGGGGGTGGTGAGGGCAACATATATGTGTAAGAAGCTATGTAAGGATTCACCAAAACAACACAAAAATATGTAAAAAATAAATAAAAAATAGAGTTTAAGTGGGGGTGTGGTAGAGGGGTAGGGTGGGGAGGGCAACATATGTATATGTGTAAGAATTGACCAAAACAACCCAGAAATATGTAAAAAAAAAAGAAAAAAGAAAAAATAGAGTTTCGAGTGTAAGTGCGTGTGTGTGTGTGGGGGGGGGGGGGGGGGAGGGGGAGGGGAGAGAAGCAGGAGGTGGGTGGGAGGAAGCAACATGTGTAAGAATTGACCAAAAAACACAGAAATATGTAAAAAAAAAAAAAAAATGTGTGTGAGGGGGGGGGGGGGGGTGGGAATTAATATGTAAAATAAAAAATAATAATAATTTCCAGTGGGGGTGGGGTGCGGGGGGGGGAGCGGCGGTGAGAGGCGGGAGTGTGTTGTTGGAGGATGAGGGGAGGGGAGAGGGCAACATATATGTGTAAGAATTGACTAAAACAACAAGAAATATGTAAAAAAAATATATAGATTTTCAAGTGGGGTGTGTGCGGGGGTGAGAGACGGGAGTGGGTTGTGGGGGGCAACATATATGTGTAAGAATTGACAAAAGCAACACAGAAATATGTAAAAAAAAATATTTCAAGTAGGGGTGGGATGGTGGGGAGCGGGGTTGAGAGGCGGGAGTGGATTGTGGGGGGGGGGGGGGGAATTGACTAAAACAACAAAGAAATATGTAAAAAATAAAAATAAATTGAAGTGGGGGGAGGGGCGGGGCAACATATATGTGTGCGAAATATATAAAGAGCGGACAGGGAAAGTAGCATTCAAGGAGAACAGTCAACCACAAAACACAGAAACAAACATGGAAACAGACAAACAAGAAGGCAAAAGTAATAATAAAAGTAAACGACATCACAAACACAAAAGGGTTGACAATAGGGCTACCGCCTTGGAACGGTCAGTGACAAAGTAGGCCACTGGAGGTTTAAACCGGTTCTAGGGTGCACCAAACCTCACACTTACCCTACTGTCATCCCATTAAAACAGGACAGTGTAAATAAAGAAATCCCCGCCATGATCTAATCTCAAATTGACTAAAACAACAAAAAAATATGTAAAAAAAAAGAAAAAGTTTGAACTGGGGAGAGGCGTGGAGGGCAACATATATGTGTAACAATTGACTAAAACAACACAGAAATATGTAAAAAAAAAAAAAAAAGGAGTGGGGGAGGGTGGTGGGAGTTGGGGGGTGGAGGAGGGAGCCCATGCCCCAATATGGGTGAAGTAATAAGATGCATAATGCTATAACAAATCCCAAACCAAAATTATAGATATATACATGCTTACATGCAAACCTAGATCTGCCTTTATTGCACATTTTATGGGCCATCACAATTTGGGTTCCATGGGAGCCCAGAATTTGCAGAAAACAAAATTACTTATCCAACCCTTTACAACATACTATAAGGAAACCAATTCCAAAATTTATTTCAGCTAGGACAAGAATTGTAAGAGATATAGACCTGTAAACACAGCTTACATGCAAAATTTGATGTGAAACAGACATATTTTAAGGGCTATCAGAATTTGGGTTCCATGGGAGCCCAGGGGTAACAGGAACCAAAATTACTTAAGCAGCCCTTACGATAATGCTATAAGGAAGCTAATGGCCTAATTTGGTTGTGCCAGGGTAAGAATTGTAAGAGATATAGACTTGTAAACACAGCTTACACGCAAAATTTGATGTGAAATGGGACACATTTTAGGGGCAATCATAATTTAGGTTCCATGGCAGCCCATGGGTTACAGGAACCAAAATTGCATATGCAGCCCTTAAGATAATGCTATAAGGAAGCCCATGAACAAATTTGGTTGTGCTAGGATAAGAAATGTAAGAGATATAGACTTGTAAACACAGCTTACACGCAAACCTTGATGTGGGACGCCGACCCCGGGGTGATTACATAAGCTCTCTTATTCTTCGAATAGTTGAGCTAAAAAATCAAGTTAAGGCCATATCAAATTAATTCTCAGTTTTTATCATCCAAATTTTGGGAAAAAAATTGGGACGGGGGTGCAATTTTATTTTTTATTTTTTATTTTCCTGAGATGACATCAAACATCACAAAAATATTAATAACCAGAAGTATTATGTTTTGAACACACTCTTTATTACCAACTGTCACTGCTTATAGCATACATTTGTATTTATAATGATATAAACTACCATGTATGTGAGTTATAAAAGTTGAAGTTCTCAATATAACTTACTTCTTCTTGTTTGAAAAAGTTCCCCTTTTATTTACGAATTACTGTTTGCCAGATAGGCACAACTCACAAAATTACGGGATATTTATCATCTGGTTCTACAAGGTCATCTGACGAACCACAGTAATAACATACGATGCGAAGCCAGCAGAAAAATATGGTAGTTCCACTGACATGTCACAAGTTACATTTTTTCTAACAAATACCGAATGTAAAATATGATTGTCCTCTGTTTCAACATCTTGAAGGACAGAACCACATGTATAATATTGTAGGTCAGCTAAGATTTGAAGCAAATCAGTTCTTTTCTTTCCTTTCACCACATATTTACAATACAGGAATCTTGGTTTTTCACATTCAGATAAATACACCACTGTGAGTGAGTGAATTTGGACATTTTTTTTTTTCAAAATAAAAATTGTCGGGGCGGCATAAAATATTCGGGGCGGGTGTATGTTTTACGAACGGCCAGGATCCATGAATATTGTCGTAGGAGGGAAAAAATATAAAAATAAAATTCCATTTGAATTAAATGATTTTATTCATAATTGTTTTGGTCGGAAAACAAATTATTATGTGAAAAATTCATGCTGATAGCATATCTTTTTGATTAACTTTATTTGTTTGTCAAATCAAGTTTTGTTTTTCGATAAACATGCAAATTATTTCTTTATATATACTTTAAGTGTCCGACATTTTTTAAACTTTTTGACAAATCGTTGTGTGGCTTAAAATGGCATATAACAGGGATCACTTTAGGTCGCGATTCCGCAATATTCTCGCATTTAAATCTCAAAAATCGCATGAAAAAAGACAAATGAAACAAATTGTCGCATAAAATTCGTGATAAATCCATTTTCACCATTTCGGTTGGTAATAAAAATATATTGATTTATATTTCATTAAAAATCTCGAGTAAATTTGTTCAGATCCATTTATTCGCGATTAAACATATAAAACTAGAACAAATTTGACCATGTTTTATTCACACTCCCATACACCCCCACCACCACCCCCGCCTACCTCTCCCCCACACACAGCCCCTCAGTATATACAATGTAATCCCTTCATCAAAATGTTCATTTGAGAAATAATTTTTAAATAAATTCACCCCGTTACCCTCCAGCCACCCCCTCCACCCACCCGAACCCCAGGGAATAAGTCTGAGTTTTTAATAATAAATCATTTGACATGCTTTGTATGGTGTATCGCTTTATTAGATGACTATTATACCAATTAATGTGCAAAAGTATGAAAAAATGACACCATAATTGCATTATTAGTGTATTTGATGCCCCTTCCTCCAGGCCCAACTATAACATAGAGGAAAAAAATGTATACAGTGTAATCCCATCATCATGTTTTATTTGTGACATAATTATAAAAAAAAAAAATGAGCACCCACCCCCTTTGGGATTAAAGTCAGACGGTCCGAGTTTGATATAATAAAAATAATAAAATCATTTAATATGTTGCTTATGTTTTATAGATGTTTACATACACCAAGTTATGTGCAAGAATATGGAAAAATGACAGTGTAATTGATTTTTTTGTTTATTTGACATTTTGATCCTCCCCCACCTGAGGGCCCCTGGGCTCGAAGCCAAAAATAATAGTGCTCTTGCATCATATGGTGATGTCATACCCTAAATTTGGTTGAATTCCATTCAGCGGTTTAGGAGGAGATGCGGTAACGGACAGACAGGCTGACAGACAGACGGAGGCGATTTTAATATACCGTGTGTTTTTCAAAAACGTTGGTATAATGAGAAAATATCAAATTATTCGAAAATCACATGAAAAAATCAAAACGAGATTGTTAGGTTGGTAAACTTCCGGTTCACTTTTGCTTTGCGGATGCAGCGGTGTTAAAGTAAATCAATTGATTATGAATAAACCAGGGATCACTCTAAATAATGATTGAATGTTGTTTAATGGCTCATCAACATAGTATAGGTTATTTAGAGCCGCCCCAGAGAGAGGGGAAGGATACATAGGAATCCGGGAACCTGCCCTACTCTTATTATCGAATAGATTCCTATGGTTCTTTAACGTGCTCGGAAGATAGACTAATACACGGGACCGCCCGGTTTACGTCCCCATCCGACGGACAATGCTAAGGGAAAGTGTCTTGCCCAAGAACACACTGACAGAACTCAGTCAGGCACCACGGAGGACTGAACCTGGGGCCTCCGGTTACAAATCCGCCGCGCTATCGACTGCGCCACGCCAGCCCTCACACTCTAAATAATCTATATCGTCTATATCATGTTGATGAGCCGTTAAAAAAAAGAATCAATTATCAGCCAATGAAGCCACTCCCATTCACTACCACGTGGTAACTACCACGTGTACCGATGGCGATTCAAACGAATTTGTTAACAAGTAGGACGATTAAACAACTAGATTTTGATCAGAACCTGATCAAACGGGCTTTCCTGTCTTAATGACGTCATGACGTCACAACTGTCAAAGTTGTCTAAGATGTGATTTATAACGAAAACAACTTCGAGCATGCAATCAGTTGAAAAATCGAATTTCTGAATATTGTGACGTCATGACGTGATGACGTCAGGATAGTGTAAGACGTTCTTGCTTAACCAGACTCAGAACTCTACAATCTGTGAAAGTTTTGTTCAAATCCGATCATAAATGGAGAAGATATATAGCCGTAAGAATGGGTGGAACTCAAAAGTAGTCCTAGGTAAACTATTGAGTAAGTTACTGTGAAGCATAGGGCTGGTATGTATTAAATGTTGTTTCCCTTTATTCCTGAAACAATTATCTTGCTTCTAGTGAAAACCACATCAAAATTGAAGGTAAGATGGATATGCTGCACTACTTTTTGTGAAGCACAGTTTGAAGTGTACCTCAGAATTCAAAAAGAAGGTGGTTACTTTCAGTTTGGAAAATATTTTAGAAAAAAAGCAAGTCACGCCATCATCTATGGCCCATTTTTGTGTTGCACTGGACCCGACTAATACCACATTAGGATTGGATATTTTCGTGTAGGTATATATTAACTGACCTATGTAAAAATAATCGTGGTCTAGGTCTGTCTGGTATAGTTCTTGAAAATAAAGTAGACTAAATGGTTTATTTGGATGTATGTTATTTATTAAATGCCAATACAGCTTTAATGTAACCCTATGAAATGCAATAAACAATTGAATTGAATTGGGGTTTTAAGGTGCACCAACACATGAAAAGGTTATATGGCGCCTAGCTGGCATGAACATACCAGGCTCATCTTCCATGTAAATCGAGATAAAATATGGAAAATAGGCCTAGAACCTTCTCACCCTGAACTGCAGAGTTGCTGTAAATTCTATCGTAGAAACTCCATTTACGCTGGAGCCACGTTATTTTTCTGCCACTGCTCTTTTGATGCGAGCGAGATGGCACCTGAAACAATGCAGGGATCATGATGAAGACCTTTAATGAACACGAACAAAAAATGATAAAATGAACATGAATTTGGGGGGATTCTACCCCTGCCTACCCCTCCAAAGGGATCTGCAGTGACCCTATTCTTTGCCCCGTGACCAAACGGGGCCCCCGGCAACCACACGGGGCTAAAATAATCCCCATTCTCAACATCTGGTACACTGCTTCGCAGCAATATTCGAATGTAAATCGAAGGTTTCCATATTGGTTACGTCATCGCGCCTTAGATTCCCGCCAAAACAAATTTGCATTCAAAATCGAAGTTATCATCCAAATTGTGTAATGTCGTTTAGCTATTTGCTCCATCTATAGTATATATACATCAAAGCAGTGATAAAACATTCATCTGTATTGTAAATAACAAACATGCAACGCAAATTATCAACGACAAGTGTGGACGACGGTCATATTGTTTATATAATATGAACAAACAGCTTAGCAACAGTGCACTATTTTGTGTGCCGTTGCCTTCCGGTTAACAAAACTTCAATATTTTGAACATATCGAAGCGTAGTGATACACACGGGATTGGCCAAGCGTTCACTATTGAAACTCCAAATGGTGACGAATGCGACGTCATCGTATTTTGGTTCCTATGGCAACATTTACAAACGTAGCGTTTTGAGTGGACTTTATTTTTGAAAAAGTAAATTGAAAGGCCTTACAAATGGTATATATGTTCTTGATAAAAATTTCAACCGTTACTGAGATATAGGTGGTTATTGGTGTTTACACCTATCGATTACCAATGACCTTGACCTTTGACCTGGTGACCTGATTTTCCCAGACTTGGTCAAGGTCACATAGTGGCACATATATGAGAGCATTGTTGGCGCTAGCTGGTTCCGTTTTCCAAATATACTTAGAAGTTTCTATTTTAGCCTGTTTAAAATTAAACCAGTATGGCCACCATATTTGATGGTCATCAACACTTTTTTCACACGATCGATAGAAGATGATGAAAACATGATTGTGGTAAAGTTTCAAAATGGTCATGCAATAATTGAATTTACTAATAATAACAAATAGTATATTATGTTTGTCGTTTTGCGTGTTTAATGTGTTTTGTGAAAGCTGCATTTCCGGTTCGACTTTTATACGTTTACTGTTTAAAGGAAAACATTAATTGCAATAACTGACGCCATCACGTTATGACCCCGCATGACCTTCTTGCACAACTAGACCATGACCTTTACAATCTGTGAAGTTTCATTCAAATCCGACCATAAATGTCTGAGATCTAGCGATAACAAGATTTTCATCATGACGTCACTGCACTCACTGGCGGCCATCTTGGATGACGTCATGACCCCAAAAGCTTCGCGGCACTATTCCAGAATGAGCTCTATCACTGTGTAAACTTTAGAGGCCGTGCGACCAGTCCTACTATGAAAGTGGCGGTGAGAAAAATAAAGTTAAAATGTTGCCGAACAACAACAATAGTTCTTTCCACTGAAAGGTGGAAAGCCCTAATTTTGGCAATGTGACGACGTTGTTTGATGAGCAAAGAGACTATCGGTGCATGTCGTAATGAATAGGTGTGCATCTGTTTTTATTTCAAAATGCCATACTTGTTATAAAAAAAAAATGCGAGATCAATTACGGAATGGCGTGTTATTGCTTCGACCTTGGCTAATTTCGATAATTATTCGAAGAATTGGCATCTCAAAAAGATAAATAACAGATGAAAAAAATACATGCCAGTTAGATTTAGGCATAAACCGTGCTAATAATTTCCAACACAGAAAAATGAGCTTGATGATTTATCTATGTGAAGATTCAAGAACTAATGCATCTTACTTTTTTTATCTGGTGTAGTATATAACAAAAGTAAAACTAGAAAAACGTTTTGTTTGACATAATGCATTTTTTTATCTGCCCTTTTGTAATTACTGCACTAGGAGCATCATGTACGTCTTATTCCATAGGGTCTACCAATATTTAATATAACTTGTTGGCACCCGGTTCATCTAATTCTCTACCCTATCTTCTTCAGTGATGTCTTATCCTCAGGGTATCTCCATCGACAACCCCCTCCCACCGGTGGAGGAAAACACTGATATGTGCATCATAATGGTAACAACCTACATCTCTGATGCTTCCTAATTTAAGGGAGAGCGCTGGCGTGGCGCAGTCGGTGGATTTGTAACCGGAGGTCCCGAATCCATCGGATGGGGACGTAAACCGGGCGGTCCCGTGTATCTGAGGTCCCGAGTCCATCGGATGGGGACGTAAACCGGGCGGTCCTGTGTATCGGTCTATCCTCCGAGCACGTTAAAGAACCATAGGAATCTATTCGATAATAAGAGTAGGGCAGGTTCCCGGATTCCTATGTATCCTTCCCCTCTCTCTGGGGCGGCTCTAAATAACCTGTACTGTGTTGATAAGCCGTTAAACAACATTCAATTCAAATCATTCCTTATTTAAGGCATTCATTTTCCAATGAAATCATCTAAAAAATTAAAAAAGTCATACTGTAGTATTCAACTTAGCACGCGGTCTCAAACAAAAAGGCATATTGACATAGCTTAATTTTGGGGTAAGTGACTTTTGATATAAATATTTCCAAAATAATAATATTTCCAGACCCTGTAAGTGTCTGGGGAGTTGAATCAAGTAATTCCAAACTTTAAAAAAAATAATCCAGGGGGTGTTTTAGCCAGTTTCCAGAGGGGATAGGGATTGGTAGGTGCTGGGGGGGATTGTAATACACCCGCTCCCGCACCCTGGTGTGTGAATGCAGGAGACACCACTATAATATTAAAGAATCATTATCATAAGAAACTTATCCCTTATTTTTGAGAAAAAAATTCTACGGAGGATATTTTGTGGATTTTCCAGTGGGGAGTTATGTTTTTGCTCAGTGTTTTTCGACAGAGGGGTGTTTTTTTGATTTTTTTACGGGGTGTGGTCAAGGTAGCTTTTTCTTAGACTTTTCTAGGGGGGTGGGGGGAGGGTAAGGAAAGGATTTCAAGGGTGTGGGGTTGGATTTGAGAAGAAAAACTTACTAAGAGTGCGGCGGGAGTATACTGCAAAATGGCTGGGGGAGTATACTGCAAAATTTCCGGCGTGGGTGGTAAAAGATACGGTTTTCATGGGGTGGTATTTTGAAAAGAAAAAATCCTGGGGGTTGGGCGTAGGCTAAGGTGGAGTACGGATACAATCGCCAAAGGACACACATTAAATTATATATAAAACATTAAATGCAGTACATAGTAAAAACATTACAATTAAATGCAGTGTCATACATGTTCACTGATCAAGTTGTTTTCAAGTTTCAGAAATGACTAATACCTCTTGCGCTCGTAGAAAATTGGCGGTAAAACAAAACATTCGCTTTCCGAATCCCGTCGGCAACTCAAATCATTTCTACCACACTTCATCTAGACTCGATAAATGACAATAAAGTTCAAATATGTCCTTTTTAGTAGAAGGTAGTACATGTACTGCCACACCGTTTAAATATTTTTCATATCTCGTCAAATCACGCGAAGTTTCATTGACAAAAAACATTCAATGGTAAAAAAATATGTACATACCTCAGTAGACAGTACATTTATGAATTAAAACATATTTTCACAGCGTAAGACAGCATATGTTCTTGAAGTGAAAGAATTGTTACAGTGGGATCTCCTCGTATTTTGGTCAGTTGTTAACGATAAGGCACTTTAAATCTTTGCACAACGGCTGTTGTGCAAAAATCCCGGGTTTTTCCTATGGGCTGGATCGTGACGTTGTGTGGAGAAAGGCACGAACGATAACTCTACGTCACGTGACGGGACTAACTCTTACCCTACTGTCTGCTCATTAAACGGGACAGTGTCAATAAAGATATCCTCGCCAGATTACAATCTCTAACAAACAAAGGAGCATCACTAGGCAATAATTAATAATTAACATGCAAAACAATTAAATAGATATGTTACTTTTTCTGATGATTTTATATAATTACTCTATGTATTTTCATCTTGGTCTGTTAATAATAGTGTATGTGTGCGTGCTTCCTTGCTTAAGAGAGTGTGTGTGTGTGTGTGTGTGTGTGTGTGTGTGTGCGTGCGTGCGTGCGTGTGTGTGTGTATGTGTACGTGCGTGCATGTGTGTGTGTGTGTGTGTGTGTGTGTGTGTGTGTGTGTGTGTGTGTGTGTGTGTGTGTGTGCGTGCGTGATATCCAGCGTCGGCGGTAAACTTTAATATTTACTATACAATAACTTCCCTTTGTCCATATGTTTCTTACATTTTATAATCATTAGATTAATCTTTTAGTTTCCAGTTACTTCCCTTTGTCCATCAGCGATATATAGCTATTGGTAGTCTATGTATTAGAGGTATGTTATATTCTGTCATGTGGGTATTCACTGGTATGTAGCCAATCATTGTGGTGAATTGTGGTTTTGTCAAACAGAAGTCTCATAGAAGGTTCATGAAATTTGAAATTCGCCGAACACGATATATACATAAAAATATTGAAATCTATGTTCGGTTGAGACTGTTCATGAACGGTAGTGACACGTGCTTGCTACCATTCACGTTCTCTAGCCACGGGTTCTACATTATTGGAAATGCTAGTTCTAATATGAACATACAAGGGGATCCAAATCTATCAATATTCATGTAATAAAGCTTTATAGCGACCACCTTCCTTAAAATTGCACACTGTTTGATGCATGTTGCTTTTCACAAGTTTGATGGCAAAATTGTCAAACACGTATATTTAAAATACTGAACCGAATCACAATATTTTAATTGATAATAGCAATCCTAATCTGTGTTTCTTTGTTGAACGATCAATAAATACGTTTTTATTTATCCTCGCCCTATGGCACAATGCCTTTTGGAGGACTGTTCAAAGAAGATTACGGATGGGTAGAGTTCAGTAGTGCCTTGACATCCTTCGTCTAAAGTAATTTTCTGTAGAATAGCAGTAAAAGTTAAAAACTTCAACGTTGATGATCTGAAAATGTTTATTTTTCCATAGAAGATTAGTTAGTGAAAAGTAGATTTCCAGCTAACTGTATGCCTGCAGAATTGTGACTAAGTCTATCCGATTGCCGGCGTAAGAAAACCAAATCGACCACCATAAAATAATGACCTCCCGGTCATTATGCTATGTAGTAAAATGACTCCACTTCTGTAAAATGTTGACTCCACTCCTACATACAATGTTGACGCCTAAAACGGGTCAATTTGTTACAGTAGTAAAGTAATATAATGACCCATAGATATAACGAGTATTGTATTTTGATTCTATACTCAGCACAAATAGAAAGTATCCACTTTGTTTTCCTGCAAAATCTGAGACTGTAAGAAAGAACTAACAATTGTAGCATGATTTTCTTTTAATAACATCTTTGTTTGATGTTCACACAAAATTTCATCGAAATATACCGAATGCTTAAAAAATAAATCAAACCATAAAACATAAGTGTGAAAACGAAATTCACAAAACTTAACAAATGTAAAGATTAGCGACAATAGCACAGATTTAGCAGTCTAAGTCCATTCAAATATACAGAAAAATGTTCAAAACCTCGCTAATATCGCATGTGTCCACCGTTACACCGAATACACTCAAAAATGCGACGCCGCATGCTTCTGACGTAACGACTGACGAAGCATCGAGCAAATTTGGGACGTCGTATACGTCAGGATGACCCTATCCAAAATGTTCAGGACCTTGCAGTAGCACTTGTCCGCGAATGGAACACATTACCTCCAGAATTCGGAGGTATTGTTTCAAATCTCGGAATAAGGTCATTATTTTATTGGGTTCGATGCCCGCTTTTCTGTTGAAATGGCACCTCCGCTATCTACTCCCCCGTATATTGGTAGAGCACATAAGTGCCATATAGGACCAATTTGTATTACGCTCTCGTATGTTGGTATGGTGGTAGATTTAAACACACAGGGTACCGTATACGACCCATGCATAAATCGCAGGTGTCAATCCAACATTGGTATCCGTGATGAGCGATGATTAGCAGGTCCCAGTAGGTACTTTAAGCGACTGCTGTTTGTTCCACGTTTAAAAGTAGTTTACGTTTATTTATAGTTAAAATGTGTCACTTTACTTAATTACGGGACCCGCTAGACCCTAGTGTGAGGTATGCGAGTGTTTGATGATCCTTCGCAGGGCACGTCGAAATCGAATGTTAGAGATGTAGATGAACACGTCCTTCTGGTCCGATGGTCTGAACGACAAAAGATGCCTTTAATCAAAATTAAATTTCACATTTTAAATATTGAAATCGAAATCTTCGACACCATTGACATGACGTTTAAGTTATTATTATTAAAGACTGTTGGTCCGCCATTTTTAAAAAATATCCAATATGGATGGGATATGTTCGGGTGAAATCTTCAACCAAATATTTTAGGCATGATTAATGTCAACCATATAATACATGTCAACCATATAGTCTCTCTAATATGTTTTTAGTTAGGATTACAAATAGATATAAAAATCTAACAGAAAATGTAGCATTCAAGGTGGACAGTCAACCACAAACAAACATACGAGGGTGCTTCAAAAAGTTCTGTCACTAGGCATATATCCTTTCAACTGGATATTACACTGAGATAAAGTAATGTATTTATAGTACTACTGAGTTCGCTGTCTTAAATTCCACAACAAAAAAGAAATATTTCCGGTTATTTATACCCCTGAATTACCTCCCCCTACCACACCTTTTGGATACTGGCATCTCTGAAAAGTCTTTGTTACAAAACGTTGTAAAAATTATTTGAATAAGTCTATGCTTTTAAATTTTCTTGTACACCATCTGTTGTTATTCACCCATAATCCCTGAAAATGATTGTCGAGAATTCGAAAAGGTCTTGCTGCAAACCAGATATGAGTGAATGCATATCCCTTAATTTTAGCAGAAATAACACTGAGTTTCTTAATTTTGTTGACGGAAATGTTATAATATCTTTTAAATGTCGTAATTATTCTCATAGTATTAATATGTTTTCATATTTGTTTACAAATCATAGTTCTTCAGTGTTTAAATTACACATTATTGTAGAATTTTGTACAATATTTTGAGAAAATATTGATCATCCATAAACGCTATTTCAGAAGATTGCCCTTCCATTTAATGTCCATTTATCATTAAATTAATTTTACACGTTAGCTTAAAATGTTAATTTCTAAGACAAAGCCTTTTCATCTACCTTGCTTAAATTCTGTATCTTGTAATGCACAGATATAACTGGTAATGTACGAGAAATTTCAAAGGTCTTCGACAAGTACTTAAAGAAAAACAGGCATTTAAAAAAGTAACAGTTAACAAACCTGAAAAAAACTCAGGACGAAAATGCCTCAGTGTGTATAAGTGATGTGTATTAAATGTTCCATAACTTTCGTCACGAGATACAGCATTCATTTTACCATCAATGGAATGGCATTGAAAATCTCGTTCATTTGGTATCAAACACCAACACTCACAATGAGCACATAATTGTTAAAACGCGTTAGTGACAGAACTTTTTGAATGACCCTCGTAGAATGAAACAACAACTATAAAGATAAATAAAAGGCAAGATATGACATCACAAACATAAAAAGGTTGACAATAGTGTTATTGCCTAGGAACGGTCAGCGGCATAAAAGGCCGCTGAAGTTTAAACCAGGTTCTAGGGTGCACCAATGGGACAGTGTAAATACAGATATCCACGACCATAAATGACCATGTATATGTAATATAAGAAAAAAGCCTAGACAGCCACAAAGTAAAAACTTAGTGACTAGGCAGGAGCCAAATAAACAAGAGAACACACCGTTAATGGTACGCCAAGACAAGATTAAAGACAAACATCAAACGTTACCGTCCGATAATGTTTAGGTAGAAGTCATCATAGGGTCCACAATATGTCCGGTCATCGGAAATCAAACAAGAAAGCATAGTGGCGAACTGTAAATGGGTCAACCACTAAACATGCCATGCGTTGCAAAATGATAGGGTCACACCCTCTGTTGATAAACGTTTTAACAAGTTTAATAAAGATGTATTAAAATGATTATGACAATGGATCTTACTAAGTCTGTAAATCACATCACCATAGAAGTGAGGTTGTGGTAGTCCTTGTCGCAAAAGAGTTCTAAAATTGATTTTATTATAATTATTTTATATTTTAGAAGTAGATCAGGGTTACGATAATTGCAAAAAGTTTTCGAAGTTCATGATAACAGTAGCCCTGCTGGAGTAGCTTTTTAAGTTATATAAAGATTAGGAATATTGAAGTCCTAAACACGACTACAAGCTCTAGAATACGAATAAATTTAGAAACATAGACCCATAAGAAGTAGCTCAAGGAACATTCCCATCTAAATGGGAATAATTAACAGTATTAAAATTAAAATCGATTGTACTAATTATTTTAGCATTTTCAATAGAGTGATGCAAATCAAGAAAAAAGCGACAGTATCAGAGAGGTAGCTTTGTTGAGTTGAGGTTCCTTATTAACCATAGTAAAAAAGATAAGCTTGTAAATGTTCAATATGTCATCCAATTACCAGGAGGTGTCATTATAGGTTTCTATTACATCTGCCTTATTAGTATCGGATGAAGACTCAACATGAAATCTCTCATAGCGATACACGAACAAATCTGCGGCAAAAGGTGAGCAGTTCGTACCCATAGAGATACCAACAATTTGTCTATACACGGTTGTTCGATACCTGACGAAAACAGTATCTAATAGGAAAACGAGTGCTTCTCTAAGGTCTTGGCAAGTCCACATAGTTTAATTGTCTTAATATTAAAAAAGTGTTAAATACGTGACTATCTTTGTAATACAAATACAATTAAAGTAGCACAGCTATTTAACTACAAATCCTACGAGTATTTGCAGCATAGTAACTCCCATTTAGTTTGAAGACGTTGATCCCCAACGTTATATGAAAAGAGAATCAGTGTTTATATATATATGGTAGATCACTAATTAATTTCAAGCATAACATCACTTAGACGTGAAACACTCCTATATGCAGTATTTAGTGACTGACACATTTGAATATACAAATGGTTTACTACAAAGTGTTGCAAAATGAGGAACACCGTCATAACCTTTACATTTAAGACGATCACGAGCTGGGCCCCCGCCCTGAGCAGGATGATAAAAACTGCTTCCACGGTCCTTAGAGTAGAAGGAGCGATGTGGCTTCTTCTGTTTTGGAAAGTTCCATAGTCGTGTTGGGAATATTAGAAGGCAGATGGCAGAAGACAGTGCTTTTATGATCTCATCTGCACAATCTAATATTCGTAGAAGTGTTTCGAGATATTTCGGTGTGTTTCTTTCAATGTCGCGAATGACAATATGCTGGTCTGTAAGTGTATTTTTGTTTGTAACCGTTTCATTAAATACTGATTGTGTCTGCTCTTTTTCACTTCGTCCATTGTTGTACTGGTCATGTAGATGTAGCAGTCAAGACTTAATTATTACCATTTCCTTCGGTTCTTACTTTGCATGTTAAGTCTGCTATTGTACATTGCAGTACCGACCCTGAAGTTGAAACTCTTCCTATACAACGACATGGGTTTCTTCCAAAATGGCCTATATTCCTTTCTTTGAGTGGTGATATCATTCGCAGACTGGCTTACCATGCATGGATTTCTTGGAACCTTAGTGAAATCCTTAATATGTTTAAATCCTCAATATGTTTGTGATTACTATTCAGAAGGTTAATTATACAACATAACCGTAATTGGATTACAATTGAGTTTTACAGTTGACATGTATGACATCATAGGCTGTCATAAGCGTACTGTATAATAAATAGTTAAATTACGCAGCCAAGTTGTAATACAATTAATATATAAGAATATCGGCAGTATAATATATGTATTAGTATGCAATACTTTTATATTGCCCATAAATTTCACAACTGAATGAGAGTCAGTGTTTAAGTAAGCTGTATCTTAAATATACCGTTTTGTTCTTTAAAGCTACACAATCCCGATAAAAGGCACACTAGAGCTGAACAAATCTAACGGTTATTACGCATGCTGTACTTAGTGATTACTGTATACGTGTGTGTTCATATATACAACATGCGCACTACGTAAATTCACTGAATATTAATGAGATAAGGCGGTAATGTATGAGACGATTCGGGTACTTTGTGAATCGACCACTGGTCTTATAACGGGTATAAAAGCGGATTTTAGCAGACGGCATTTTACCACCGAAGTGATGAGACCAATCTTCAGTAGAAAGACCTAATAGGAAATACAAGTCATTAGAAATTGAAAGTGAAGCTAAAGATGTACCCAATCAAACAAGTCCATATTTATATATAATCCAAAACAATACCTATAATTAAACGTAGCGGCCTTTTAACAAAGACCCTTTCCAACTATCCCGTTGCATCTATACAAATAATCCTCCATTTTTATGTGTGTGTGTGTACTGTATATTGACACAAAACACAAGGGAGACATTGTTTGTCAAAATTGGAATATTGGTAGAGACTCATAACTAATGGTAAAGATGGAGATATAGTATATGTTATGTGAAGTTATGCATGCATGGTTTACACATATTAGTAAATCAACATATTGTAAATAAATTCCTCTTAATTTATGCATGAATTGAAATTTTGAAATTGAAAATAAAATGGATAGAGAGACACAGAGAGACGCACAGAGACATAGAGAGTCAACAAGAGGGAGCAGGAAAAAGAAAAAGAGAGAGAAAGAGAGAGACACACACAGAGAGAAAGAGAGAGACAGAGAAAGAAAGAAAGCGAGTGGGAGGGAGGGAGGGAAAAGAGTGAGAAAAGGGGAGAGAGAGTGGGGGAAGGAAGGAGGGGGTTGAAGGAATTGAGAGAGAGAGAAAGAGAGAGGGATAGAGAGGGAGAGTTTCTTTAATCAAGTTCAATGATTTTTAAAGTCATTTTAAATGAAAACAGGCCCGTAACCAGCCCTGATATTTAACCAAGGCATATCGTTTATATTGGTGTCCGGTGGCATTTACTTCCCTCTCCACCCTGGATTTTGTTTTGATTTCCTTCAATGTGTTGCATTTCCCCCAGGGTCCTTATATACTAGTATATAATAGTTTTATGTAAAGTATGTACATTCCCAAAATTCAACCAAGGCAACTGCCTCTGTTTGCCCCAGTGTAGCTACGGACCTGGAAACGCACAATATGTTTAAAAGCAATGGTTTATATTCACGGTGGACAGACGTAACGGACCCTGGCTGCTCAAAACAGCGTTACCTTGATCCTGGTTGTTCTTGTAAAGGACCCTGGCGGTTAAAAACACGTAAACTGTTGGATGTGCTGTTAAAACATATTTAATATTTCTTTACAATAAGACACTTTTTAAAAATAATCACACCCACGGAACACTAGATGCATTTGTGTGTCTGAATTCATGAAGAACGGGTTATAAAAACAGTGTTTTAGATGTAAAAGAATGCGCACTGTTTTCACACCGACGCGTAAAAGTAAGTCTAGTTCTAAGAAAATTGTGTTTATTTCAAAAACGGAGACTGCTATTTGCATATGCTATATCTGGAATTATGTATGTTCAGCCATAACATCCATTGGACGTATTTAATACATAATAATATCTACCGATTGCCAGAAGCGTTAATGTGCATTGCAAAGTCACGGATCCTGGTTGCTCATGGCACCGGATCATGTTGCTTCTGACACAGGATCCTTGCCGGTAGTTGAAAATATCTTAAAAAAACGACTAGATATGTTCCCCTGTTCGAAATATATCGGTTTGATATCAGCGGTGGAAGATAAAGCTGCGACATTTTCAATTGGGTGGGGTTTGTGCGGAGGTCAACTTATGGAAAAAAAACAAAATGCCGGGATATTTTAAAGATTTTCACATTTAACGAGTTTTCACCCTCCAAACATCGGCGAGGAACTCATACTCTTCAAGGGGGCTGGCCTGGTCTAGTTGATAGCACGTTGGATTTGACCCGGATGAAGCCTTATCGCCGCAAGTCAATTTCTTTTGTGTATTATTGAGTAAAACATGTTCCCTTAGTCTAGTCCGTCGGATTGGTAAGTACACCGGTTCTTTGTTTCGGAGTCTATCCTTGGAACAATTTGCTAATCAAAGGAAATATATTCGTTAGTAAGATTATGGCAGCTTCTCGGATTTTTATGTATCCTTCCTTTCTTTGGGGCGACCGGCTATAAATATTCTATATAATGTATTGATAAACGGTTAAACAATATTCAGTTAAATGTTATGTGATAACCTTTTCAAATCATATGATGACTCCGATGAGGGTGCTCCCCTCGAAATGCGCTAGTGCTTTAACAAACAAAAGTGGCAACATTCTCAATACAACTTTCTCTAGAATTATATTATTTGTTTAAAATAATGAAAACTTGCGAATTCAAAGTTTAAAACTTGTAATTGACATTCTCCGTAAGTCTTCGGAGATTATAAACGAAAAGTTAAGCTTTTCTATAGGAGGTGTTCAATGTATTACTTTACGCAATTATATTAATTTGTGAATAAACGTACATTAAGAGTTATTTTAAACAAAATATCTAAATAAAAACAAAATCTTATTTGTTGCCTACACTAACGGTTGCCTCTCTATACGACATGTCAGGCTACATTATGCCAACACTCATGTATATAGTCTACGCCATTAGTTGTTCACATTGCTGCATTTGTATTACTTGTAATATTTGATTATTTTATTCATTGATGTATTTTGTTTTTAAATATCATTTATGATCAAATATTTGTTACCTGTTAGGGTTGCTAGTGTGGTCCCGGGGCAAACTCCATGAACTTGTTTTATTCCCAGATACGCTGTGGTTCGTTTTTGGAAGTATTTCCCACTATTTTATATCATATTTGACGCTGACATGTTGATGATATAGTCTGAATCCTTATATCCTCTCGCCCCTCGTTTTTTTTTTTTTTTTTCTTTTTTACTTTTTTTATGTATTGTGTTTGTTTTTTTAATTTTTTGATTTTTGCAGGCAATGTATCCACAGCTGCGTGCTCTAAGATAAATTCTTTTTTAATTATAAAAACTGTTTGAGGTCATTGTCGTGTAAAACGGCGACAAAAACCGTCATGCAGCGCGCTGCGGGGAAAGTAAGTTTGGTTTATGTCTACTGCGGGCCCATAGTTTATTTTAAGGTACTGTTGACGGAAGACAGGTCATGAAGAGAGAATTATCTCAAGGCGCAAACGTATATACACGAACGTATTTGTTTCGTCTTGTACCTTGTACAACATAGACGCATTTAGCCAAACTCGCCACCAGATTCTATCACTATAACAAGATCACACCCTCTACATTCATAACCGATATTATAATTCAATATTGGGCTGTTCTTTTTTATTTTGCTGTCGCATGAATGATTTTAGTAGCGGTTGTCCAGAGTGGTGAGGTGCTGTTTCAAGTTCACCGCTACGGTCGTGGGTACGAATCCAGATCGTTCCCAGATTTCATGAGGCATTCAGTACTTGTCCTACTTATGAAAAAGTCGGTGGTCTGCCTCCCCCACGAACAAATCGACCATCATATATATATACCTAAAATGTGCTGAAGATGACAACACGCCATGCAACCAACAGATGTTTTTTATTGTTTGTTTGGGTAGAGCCAAAGTCCCGATCGTCGTTTTCTCTTTAATCTGAAGGTATACAGAAAACAATCTATCAACCAGGATCCGGTGCCAATGATACGGATTGTGTCTGTTGCCCTTTACGTGGTCCCGCCTTCATTTCATGAAGCGATGGGAAAGCAGGATTTTATAAGGGATATTTCGACAATAAAACATATTTTAAAAAAAAAGTACTGAACAATTACGATAACCTATTTAAAATATGTATTAAATGTTTTAATTTTACAATATGCAAACTTTTAAGGCCCAAATTAAGGTTTTATTTCATACCCCAGCCAACCCTGTTTTCGCCTTTTGGAGAAGGGGTTGGATGGGGTATGAAAGTTAATACTCGGACCACGTAATGCAGAATCTCAAGCATTTTTTACAGAGAAACCAGGGTCCGGTGCTCTGAAATTTAGACAAGATGTAAATATTTGCAGATTTTTAGGCTAAACAGTTATCTTTATTAATAAAGAACAACAGCAGTTGCAAACCAATTCGGGATCACATTAAATCAGTCAGAGAGAACATATGGAAGTTTGGCATTTTAAAGTCAACTTTGTATCGATCTACCGGTTAAGAGTAAATTTGTTTCATCTTGTAAGGAATTATTCTGCATTTGTTGTACATAAAGAAAATATATTTCGAAGGATATGATATTCAAAAGTTCCGTCGCATAACGTTTTTTCTCATACATACGATAATGTATGTTTATTTTCGAACTTTTTGACACCAGTGTCCATTTTCCTTCTGTTTATACCAGCCAGGGTCCGTTACAAGTGCAAGCAGGATCAAGGTAACGCAGTTTTGAGCAACCAGGGTCCGTTACGTCTATCCACCGTGATATTAGCACAGAGTCCTTCGCGATTGAGCATATTTATATAAAGTAACTTAATTATTACAACATTGTTAATCGGCCTCCGTAGTAGTATTCAAATGACTTTCAGATTCATCAGATTTAAATATTAACAAACATATGCATAATAGCACGCACACAAGCACGGCTTACGCACGCACCCACAAACACGCTCGCACGCAAGAACGATATATTATTATTTTTCCAAGACCCTCCGGAATTGAAACGTGTAACTGAAGAATAGAAGGATTGACGGATGGGCGACCTTCATGTGTATACCCCTTCCCCACATCCTAAAAACTACGATTTGCGAGAAATAATATTGCTGGTCTTTTTTCAGCAAAAGAAAATTACATATATATAATTAATTTGAACAATATCCTTCAAGTGTCTCATTGTAAACAATAATTTCTGCCTATCCCGAGTCAACACTTGAGCATGTATTTCACGTTACATACTATTGGCTACCGATACACGCTCTCTCTATATGTATACATGTATAATATGTGTGTGGTTTTGGATTATTTCAAGGATATTATAGGAAATAAGTATATACAATATGTGGAACATATGTGGAATACGCGGGTAAGTGTTTATAATTCTCTACATAGTGATGTATTTACGCATTTTACTTGTTCATGTTCTTGGGCAAGACACTTTACCTTAGCCTCGTCCGTCGGATGGGGACGTAAACCGGGCTGTCCCGTGTATCGGTCTATCCTCCGAGCACGTTAAAGAACCATAGGAATCTATTCGATAATAAGAGTAGGACAGGTTCCCGGATTCCTATGTATCCTTCCCCTCTCTCTGGGGTGGCTCTAAATAACATATGCTGTGTTGATGAGCCGTTAAACAACATTCAATTCAATTGTTCATTACAAACATGTATATAGTTACATTGCACGTCATTGAATATCTTCATCGAGTTGAACAGTCTGTAGTTAACGGATATCTGAGCAAATTGCTATATAAACGTTTAGGCTTATATACCCGTAATCGCTTTGTGGTACAATTCAAAGTTACCGAAGCGTTTATCACGCCTATTATGCAAATGCCTCGATATACGCTACGACAATATACCAGCCTAAACAATGTAGACAACACATCCGGCAAAGAACGTCATCTATAGGCGTTCTTATGTTTAAAAAACTTGAAATTGTATTATTTTATCGGGATTGTGTAGCTTTAAGCGTATACGCTTATGAGTTTTATTTCCCGTTCAAATAAGTGCAAATGGTAGTTCCTGTTTTAAGTCATTAGGCCATGGAAAGGAAGTGCGTAGTTGCCATTCCCGTTCCCAAGAGAATATAACGTGTTAGTTTTGCTATCAAGATTGTTTTTCTATAAATTGATTATTCCTTTTATGGTTGACAGGTTAATTATCCTGTCTCTTTATTATATTATTTCCTTTGTATTCTTTAATGCAGTTGTAATTTATATTTTGTATATTAGATGAGAAATTAATATTTACATTCGGACTAGTATGCAATTATTTTATATTCAAAATCAGTACAAAGGCATGCCGATGATTCATTGATCCGTAACATGTAAACACGTCTGCCTTTATACATTTGTAATTACAATTACTTTCATATATGCCATTCCAGTAGGTATTACGTTGTAAGTTACTAAAATGTCATCGCAATAAAACGGGACAGTGTAAATGAAGCTATTAGCGTTAGATTATATTTGCTAAACAAACGAGGCAGCATCAATAGGCAATATAAGTATAACACATAACTCATCCTGTATATATTAATATAAAAGCAAAATCTTAGAAAGCCACAAAGCAAGTACTCAGTGACTTGGCAGAAGCCAGAGCAACAAGAGAACACACGGTTAAGGGTACGACATTACCAGAGTTAAGACAAAAATCAAACGCTACCGTCATTTGAGAATTTATGTAGACGTCATCATAGGGTCCAAAATCTCTCCAGTCATACAATAAAAGAGGAAAGCATACTAGCGAACTTTGAATGAGTCAACCACTTAACATCAGTAGGAACGCCAGCCCTATGGCGTAGGGATATTTATCAAACAAGGTCACCTGATAAAATCGATAACAAAATGACATTATTGGGAAAATTTTCACTGGTCAGATTTATACACCTCTTATTTATAAACTGTGATTATAACAAAACACAATCACAGATCGTTGTTAAAGTAATAATATTCACAAACTACAGTGGTCGAACATAATTGGCGTACACTTCGTGTAATTCCCATTAATAGTTAAAGGTATTTTTCAAAGGGATGAATTTAGGTTGTTTTAAGGTTTAAATTGCCAAAAATGCGCTTTTAAATCAAAATCGATTTATTTTGTCATTTTAGAAGCGAGAATAAAAACAAATGCATGTACGCGTAGATAAATCTTTCCTCTGTCCATATGCAAATTTTTAATGAAATCAGAGACAAGTACTTTTTTTTTCCCAAAATTAACTAACATGACCCACGGACGCAAAGACGGCATAATGCATATACATTTACAGACGCGACCGGGTACACAAGAAATGAAATAATTCCATTATTTCGATACATATATTTCAAATGTATGTATCCATGCATTCCAGATTAAATTTCTGATCTATACATCCTTTTGGTTTATGCCGGAGTGCTCAGAATAGGTTTTAACAAACCAAATTGTAACGGTACGTCGGGAAAGGAAATGAGGATAGTGGAAATATATTTTGCAGTGCTAATTTTCTGAATCCGAAAAAAATGCCAAAAAAAAAAGTTTTAACAACGAGAATGAATTTTTTTTCTTGAAAGTGTTCATTGACATGTCTACTATTAAAACTCAAAATTTAAAGTCAATCAGAAAAAAGTACTTTTTTTTTCCCAAAATTAACAAAGTACACCGTGTTCGCTAAAATATGAACAATCGCCTTTCGAAGTTAATGTACACGCGGGATATACAACCATGAAATTGTGAAATCCTTTTTAAGAGATATATTGATTTCAACATTGTTCTGTATTTAATAAATTATTAGAGTAGAATGTTCACCGTTTTTCTCAAGGACACCATTACGGTAGTATCCCTGCAGCCCCGCCCCTCATTCCACCCCCACCACCCTCCATACCGTATTGATTAGGCTGCTAATGCGCAGTTTTAATCAAATTTGATTTATTTCATCATTTTAGAAGCGAGAGAAAAAAACAAAAGCATGTTCGCGTAAATACATCTTTCCTCTGTAGATATGTAAAATATAAAAAAAATCGGAGGCAAGTACTTTTCCCCCCAGAAAATTAACAAAGTACACCGTAATCGTTTGAATACGCCGAATCGACGTTCCAAATCGATCTTCGCACGGAATAAAATTGTGGAATTATGAATTCATTTATAAAGATAAATCGATTTCAGCATTGTTCAGTAGTTGTTATATTATTGATGTAGTATGTTAACAGTATTTATGAGAGCAACATTACGGTAGTATCCCTCCAACCCCGTGGGTTTCCCCCCTCCAACCCGTACACACAATACGTTGTGTATTGCTGAGAATGCGCCTTTTATTCAAATCGATTTATTTCGTCATTTTAGAAGCGAGCATAGTAACAAAATCATATAGATACATCTCTCCTCTGTATATATGTAGAATTTCAATAAACGGAGACAAGTACTAATTAAGTAACAGGACCGTCCGACCCAAAGACGGCAACTTTCATATTCATTAAGGAAAGACGACCGGCTACAGAAACAATTAAATAATTTCGTTATGTAAACACATATATTTAAAATGTATGTGTTCATGTATTTTACATAATTTTTTTATCTATACATGCTTTGGGTTTATGTCAGAGTGGCCAATTTATTTTAACAAACAATGTTGCAACGGTATATCGGAAAATGAAATCATGATGGCGGCAACATACGTTGCAGAGTTAATTTTCGAAATCAGAAAAAGCGATAAACTAATATATGTTTAGCAGGCAGAAAGAAGTATATTCTTGTCTGTTCGTTTAAAACTGAGGGGGCGACTCGAGTTTTAAAGAAAGCAAGATTGGCATGTGTCCCTTTAACCAAGTAAATAAATGACTGACGAGTAACATACATGCTACTGTCGGTAATAAACATGATTATGTGTAGACTCGAAGATTTCATAACATAAACTTGGACATGACATTGTGTCAATGGAGCACTTGCCAGATTTGTGGTGTTGTGAAACACTGTACGCGTGAATCCAAAAGGTGCGGGTCGTTTATATTTATAGGGCATATACAGTTATATATATATATATTTATATATATTATTCTTTTATATTTATATGGTCCCAGAACGCAGTCATACTCACTACTATATTGAAAGTAAATACTGAATATACATGTGCGGTGCGTTACGATTTGTAATATTTGAAAACAGACATATTAAACATTTCCCTGAACATATATACTATATTCATAGAAGTATTATTTCCTGGAAAAAAAATACATGTTTGTTTTTAGCTGTTTAAATCTACTATATTCTGCGAATATTGCTATTTTGAAAATTTGAATACGTCTGTTTTCATCAAATAGCATGTTTTGTTTGTTTTAATATATATATTTTTTAATTTATGATTTAAAAAAAAAAATAGATGATCGGAATATGTCTTACACACTGTTGAATCCTGTAATTTAACAACAAGTGGTTTGGTTCACAGGCGACAATATCGGTGAACAAAACCACTTGTTTTACTGGATTCAACATTGTGCAAGAAAATATTCATATATTATACCGTTAATATTATAACATGTGTGTTGTAACATATGCTTATCCTTGGATAGTGGATGTCTGCAGGGAACTTGACCTTTTACCTAAACATCAAACGATCATCCTCTTTCCACTGTCCAACAATGAAGTTTCATGAAATTTGCTTTAGGTAAGAGGAAAAACTGTGTGGGCAATACTTTTCATTTTCCGGTCATGGTAACGGACCTTTCAACTACTGACTTCAAAATAAACAGGGATTATCATTTCACCAAAGGCATTCAAAGTATGAAGTTTTATGAAATTAGCTTCAGAGAAAGTAATAAAGAGTTTGTACAAAGTTTCGTCAAAATCCAACAAGTAGCGCAGACAAGATTTGTGACAGACGAACGGAAAGGCCAAATCTAATCTGTCTCACCTACAACTTTGTGGTGGAAGACATAATTATAAAGACAATATTTTAGTTCATATGTATACTTTATTAAGCAAATAATTGAGCGAACATAAACTTCAGCATTGACTCTGGCCAGTGGTGTACATGGAGTCTTCTTCCACATGACGTGCAGACTGAAAGAAAAGAAAGACAGAATAAAAAGTTAATATAAGTCGAGCAGAGTATTCAATTTGAATCAGGTGTTGCGGGAGGGATCTAGTGCATGTTTAGGGGAATGGGACAGTTTAAAATTTAATTATTGTTTAACGCCTCATCAACACGTTGTTTAGGTTATTTCGAACCGCCCGAAAGAGAGGAGGAAAGATTCATAGGCATCCAGGAACCCTGCCCTACGTTTACTACCGATTAGATACCTATGGTTCTTTAACGTGCTTGGGGGGAGGACAGACTCCGATACACAGGACCACCCGGTTTACGTTCCCATCAGACGAACGAGGCTAGCAGGACACATCGAAGTAACCCAGTGGCGCCAGTAAGAATTGAATCCGTGTTCACTGGATTCAAAGCCGATATGCTATAAACGTCCCTTGACCAAAACTGAGTAAATGGCACATCAAGTAAAGGGTCAATACATATTATATTGTGTATCATACGAGTATATGATTGAACTGACATGATTATAGAACCATTTTAATGTATGTTTCACCCAACAGTACAGCAAGAATCTATTATAAGGAAAGTTAAATCTGACAGAGGGTGCAATGTTCTATTAGCCATTTTTACTAAAAGGGGAATAAAATACAAGTCTAGCCAAAAATCTAAAATTGTTAATGACTTAGTAAGGTCATTTTACATGGGGAGAAAACATTACTATACAACTATTTATTTTCTCTCTCAAACCTGGTGATGCCGCTAGTTTTAGAAATAAAACATGATTAAATAGGGCAGTTGAGAAGACACTTTTGTAGATGTGTGGTCTGTTCTGATGTGAAAATGTGTAAAACAGACACAAGATTGGAAATTTGCTCTGAATCCCTTTAATAAATTGAGGACCCATCACATAGACCAATTAGATGATGTTAAAGGGACAAACGGCAATCTTGAAGTATTTATCAAGCTTTAACATTAGCATCTCCATTTGTTAACCTGGTAACATGTTAAATTTAAACCTGCTTGCATTAAAAGTTAAATAAATTATTATAGGTGCACTATTATCAACAGTAAGTTATGTGTAAAACAATTTCTTCTGAACTATTCTAATAAATAATATTAATGATGCACAAATGCAAACTATGCAGAAAAAATAACCGAACTCCAGAAGTTTTAAACAAATAAAGACTGCCTAGTGTCCCTTTAACACAACTTGTTTTCGCATGTATCCAGTACATGTAGTTTACACGAGCTCATATGACAATCACGCTGCACTATCACTGATTTTTTTTTTTACTCCATTTAAAGAACTACACAAGTGCAAACAATTTTTAAAAAGGCTCTTACCTCCATATGATCCAATGGCATTTAATACGGCTTGACATTCTGAAGTCGTCAGTATCAATTCACTCAGAGCTGCCCAAGGGCACGATTCACATTTGAGACCCCTCTGAAAACAACATCAATCCAATGTCAATGATCAAACAGACATAGTTTATCCTTTGTTATGCATAATGTAACATATTTAAAAAAGAAAAGATAAAATAACTAAATTGAATAAAGCATGAATACTACTTGTGCTCAATAACACGGTTAATGTAATAAAAACATCTCTCATCATTCATTCTACATGTACAATATAATGTAGCCCAACTGGAGATTCATTAAAAACATTGTTCCACTTTCACAGCATATTTCCAGCCCATGGAATAGTCATTTCTTTTGAGACACACTGGAGGCAAGCGTAGTAGCTACACCGCCTTAAAGGCTTTTAAGTGAAATGTACTTTCTCGAAATTGCGTTGTTTTTTTCGCAACAGAATGTAAATAAATGTAAATTCAAAATCACTTCCTGGCCTCAAAACTTCTGTACATAAATATGAATCTGACCGATTTCAGTCAAATGTCTATGGCAGATTACATTGTTTCAATGGTAGTTGTATCGGGTTATGTATTCACGAATGTGCATTTCTACTAACAATAGTTTTATTCCACGAAACGTTCTACAGTTTACAGTACATCCAGTTACTGGAAAGATCGGAGTACACGAAAAACACTTATTGTGATTATGAACTTTCTATTATACACTATACACTACTTTTTTAGGCACTGTATTAGGCCAATGTCTAAATATGCACGATCTAAAAGGGGTGTGTACTATTTATTAACAAACACATTTTAATGACAAAACAAATACCTTGATCATAGACCTCCAGCAGCAGACAGTAATCCCAAATCCAACTTGCAACAACATGTCAATTTCACGTGTCAAGTTATGTCACGGTGACCTGTCAGTCACCAACACTGCATCGTGTTTACACATAATGGAACGTTATTTCGTCCGGTAAGGTATTAGTTTTTACATAATCTACGGTACAAAACACTGTACGCGTGTTGTAAGACTCCATAGGTACCCGTAGTGCTCGCCGACGTAGCGCGTCCAATTTCGGGTGTAAAAAAATGGCGTCTGTTTTAATTGAAAATTCATAAAATAGTCCGTAAAGTACAAAGAAATAGTCCATGTTCGCGGAGTTAAAATGCGAACAGAACTGATATGTTATAGGTACGTGGCGTTCCTACTGCATACAATGCGTTGCAAAATGATAGGATCGACCATAAAAAAAGTTTGCTTCCTGCTTTCCTACATTCCCTCGAAAAAGGGACTACCCACATTTGTTATAGGAATTCCTTAATATTATTTTCTTTGCTGCTATCTTCAGTATATATTTTTTTAATTTCTTAAGGTGTTTATTGTCTTTGGCAAAACAAAATCTCCTACTTTCCTCCCCATTTATAAAATCCTGGGTCGGGAAACAGCAAACAAATATTTATTTTAAGGATTACCTAGAGTACATGTACTAACCTAATTTGATAAACATTTTAACAAGTTTAATACATATCGTATGAAAGTGATTATGACCAAGTATCGTACGAAGTTTGTAATTCACATCACCATAGAAGTCATTTTTCATTAATGTGTCTGCTCGGAAGAGAGTTGCTGAATTGATTTGTACCTGGATAAAATAAGGGGATCATGTGTACGAATAGACGCACCGTCAGTGAAGTAAACATCCGGCCACAGAGAAAATATTAAATTGTGTTTGCTGTTTGCAAACTATATAAATTTTTCTGTAAATCCGTCAAATTCCTGACGCATATGGGGATGTGTTTTAGCGTGATATTTATATGAATTGCCGGCTGAAATATAACTTCAGACAGTCCACAGGATAGTGTGTTTGTGTAAGTTTGACTTCCAGTTCTAGATAGCTAGTATGTAGTGATATCACCAGGTAACACAATATATCATAGAATTGTTGTGTTTAAGGTTGACTGTGTATTTGTCTATATGAGGCGGGTTTAAATTAATTTTGTTTCAACATTAAATGTGTGTGTTGCAAGTGAAATGAATGCATTCTTCACATTACTAGCATCATAGGTATTATTATATTCATTGATACTGTATTAGTATATGTATTATGTCGTTTCGCGTTGCCTTTCGTGAGTGTTCAATGCCCACTGGCTTATGTAATTATATAGCCGAACCAAATAGCCTATTACTCCATGCAGATATGACTACTGCAGATGTAATAATATATTTTTGTATATATTTCTATAATTTCTGGATAGAATTCATGTATTACAGCAAATGGTGTAAACGTAGCAATTGTTATTTGTGATAACATTTCAATAGGTGAAAAGTGTGGACATTGTGTGTTTATCGCAATGTTTACGGTTTGAGGTTGTATTGACAGGATTTGTATTGAACATACACCTTACTTCGTGGCGTATTGTACTACCGGTTATGAACATTTGTAGTTAATGATTGTGATGTGTAAATCTCGGTTGACCTTCAGGTTAAGGTTGACGCTATTAGAGATTACGTGATGTTGTGATTGACAATATTAGTGATTAAATGTTACGGTGATAAAGTGATAAAGTGATGCATTGATTGTTTGACGCTATTCATACGGTGATAGCATGACGTTATTAATCATCGATAATTACATAACACTGTGATTAGGTTATGCTATTAGAGATAGATTGACAATGTGATTAAGTGACGCTTTTTCTTTGAAGCCATGTCTAGTACATAACATTAAAGCATAATATTGATTGTTACAAAGAGACAGATACATATGTAAGGGATATTGACACATATGCCTGTATGATATTTAAACAGTGGTGGGGTTGCATTCAAAAGAATTAGTGATCAGTGGCTGACAACTAATAATTATTCGTGTGATTCAAATAATAATAGTATTAGTCTGTGTCGCTTTAAAGAAGTGTTGTTTATATATTTGTGCGTATTGTGCAATCCCAATACACATATTGGAATTATTGTATATTCTCGATTTGGAGTTGATATATAGAGATAATGAGTAAAGATATCGATACGTATAATGGAGATATGTTAAGCCCTCCATAGATCGTATAGCTCCCCGAGAAATAGTAGTAGTAAAGAGACAGTTGCTTCTACCCCATCAGATCCTGATCGTGAGAAATAAGCAACATTGTTGAGCAACTTCAAGAAGTTTATTGCTGCATAGAGGGATGAAGAGAAGAAAGCACTGCTTAAACCCCCAACTCCAGCACCGTCCATTTCGTTTCTACATACATCTACGCTAAATGTTAATGCTGCTTTCGAGTTCCCGACTCCAATGTTACCCCATCCATCAACCTTGTCTTGTGGCTTACCTACACACCAGTGTGAAGCGTCATATGCAGTATGGCATTATGAAGTAAATTACCTTATGAGGGGCAACATATATTCGTCAACTTTAATACTTCAAGTTGTACGTCGCTAGATGAAAAGTCAAGCGAGTCGGACAATACTATCGATCAGTGAAGCAACAACTACATCGTAGGTTATGAAAACATTGATGACATTTTGGCAACGCACTTAATTGCGAGACCAATTTGCAGCATTGTTATAGTGCACAAGGGAAGCCAGGGGAACGTTTTGCAGTTTGGGTCAGTCATCGGGGTAAATTCCTACATAAAGCTTACGCAAACGCATATATTTTGGAAAAGGAAAAATAAGTGAGGAACTGAAATAAATGTTGATCTGGTCTGCAAGACAACAGTTGAAGAATGGAACTAGACACACATTTGATTCATCATCAGACTTCATCGCTTAGATGTATATCTAAGCAACCAGCAAAAAATCAAGCTGTTATCCCTGCCGATCACAGTTTATATTCCCTCTTAGCCCAACTGCATACCTTGCTAAAGAGGATGAATTAGTTTCAGAAGAGGTCAGATCAGACGAAATCGCTTGCTTCTGCTAGCCAGGATCTATAAGTATGCACCCAGTATCCGGGAATCACACTCAAAAGAGGTTAGCGCAGAGGAGGCCACCAGTATAGATCACGCGGTATATATACAGAGTGATACCCAAACCAGTTGAGACCACGTGGTAAGGATAATGGTTGAAACCAGAATCAGATTAGACCAGGAGGTATGGATAATGGTGGATACCACAACCAGTATATTCCAGGGGGTATGACTAATGAAGGATACCAGAATCAGTATAGACCACTGCCGCCATATCAGGACCAGTATAGAACATATATCTCTCTGTTGATACGGTTTACAGAAACATTGGTGGTGCTACGAGTAACACACGCCCTATTGTTTCATCACATAATATTACCACATATTCGGTAACTTTGAAAGAGAGATAAGTGGGACCTACTATAGAGACGGATATTCCTGTTTGTAATACTGCTACTAAGTTTTTAGTAGATTCAGGAAGTATTGCGATGAAAATGTCAGAAGAAATGTATCGCAAAGACCCCAGTGAATGGATTTAAGTATGTTAGAGATCAGTGTTACTGATTATAACACTTTACCATGCCTGGGTCTGGGTCATGTTGAAATATATGTTCGTACAATCCAGAATAGTACCCTTCCCATTCCATATCTTATTGTTTCTGACATCAAAACTTCAATTATAGTTGGTATAAATTAAATTTGCTGGTGCCATGAGCTCGCTTCTATTTCGTCTTCAATTGTTAGTAAGACACCTACATACTTAGATTGTTGTGTGACAATCTATATTTTATGGATGCCTACGGAAGAATACCTTCAGAATTGTTTGACGATGTCCGCGAGCACTTAAATTAGATGATTGAAGCAGACACTAATCGTCCATCATGAAGACCCGGTTCTTCCTTCATTCTTCATGTTCGAAAGACGAATGGTAGCCTTAGATTCTGCACTGACGAGACCATTGATTTCCTTGCATGATCCAACCTGTTTTCCAAGATCGACCTTATATGTAGCTATAAAGATGGACGTTGGCCTAACGAACACACCAAGCACCTTTCAAAGACTCATCGAGCTTGGCATGCTTGTATGATATCATACAATTTTCAAGGACATGCTAAGTGCACTGTCAGAAGTTAGAAGCGGCATTTGCTATATTGTCATGGTTTGAAGTTGAAAGTGTCTAAATACGAGTTATCTAAAGACAAAGTGTAGTACCCGGTCATATTATTTAAGCCTCTGTTGTAGAAACAGACACTGATAAAGCAGTCTGTCTGCGAGATTGACCAGATCCAACACATGTGATGGAAATACTATGGATACTATCGTAGAATCATCAAGAACTTTGCTAAACTGACTATGCCTTTCAACAACCTCCTGATATGATATAATACCCAGAAAAAGAAGAACAAGAAGGCAATGCCATAGAAATAGACAGAACGTCAGCAAGAGTCATTTGACAACATTATAGCACTATCTGATCCTCCTGTTTTGGCGTATGCCGACTTCAATAAGCCATTTGTGGTCCACACAGATGCCAGTCTGGAAGGTTAGGAGCAGTTTTGTACCAGGTATAAGATGATGGTCTTCAATGGGTTATTGCTTATGCCAGCTGTAGTCTCAAACAAAGCGACACACTTGAGTTCCTTGCACTTAGGTGGTCCGTCAGAAAGAAAATTATTGATTTCCTGTGCGGAAAATAGTTTTTCACTGTTCATACAGACTACATTATAGTCCGTTGCATTACATTATGAAAATCGGTTGCAATGGGGACACCGATCTCCGCTTGCATCTTGAGCAATAACAACTTTGACATTGTCTACGGGAGCGGCAAGGCCAGTGTTGACGCGAATATGTTATCAGCTACCTCAGAATCAGTGGTATTTAACGACGTTGTCAGTGCCGTCTGCTTTTCTGCATGGGTTGATATTCCACTAGCAGAGTTCAATGTTATTACAAAGCCCTCGGAAATAGTAAGATACAGAACAGATTAGAATCCCCATTAAATCAACAGCTACTTAGGCAAAGGAATCAGTTGGTGCTGCTCAATGGTATCAGCATAGGTCAACCAGGAAGTATGGCATGCACATCAGATTATCTGACCGATATGGAATATTATCAAACCATACCATCATGGGTGTCAAATCGATGTATTTAAGAATACTTTAGGTTAAACTGTTTTGTAATCCTTGCACCACACCTAGGACCCATTCTTATACCATAGAGTTACAACTGTCCCCTAGTTTAGAGCAGACTGTACATCATAGTTATTTAATTCTATCTAAATTGCTATTTAGAAAATATCTACTTCAACATAATTAATTGCAAGGGTATTGTAATAAGTTTTAGTTAGTTACATCTAAATTGACGACTGAAATAGTCGCACTTAACATGAATTATTATGATTGATAATTGATCCGTTAATAATTAAAACGCATGAATCTGTTCGGTCAATACATTCCGCCCCGTTCCTAGATAAGTGACAGTCTGTGCCAGAGGATCTACAAAGGACTCAAGCAAGGCAATCAAGAATGCTAGATCAACGAGAGAGCAAAAGCGGTTATTTGCAATGAAAAATAATTAAGGAGAGATCTGATGTATTATATTTTTTATTTGTAGTTTTTGTTTGAATTGGTTAAAATGTACTATGATTTTTTCTTTCAATGAAAATTCCATTTAATTCGACTCTCCAGTTTTGTCTGGATTGTTAAAGCCGTTTATATTGTGTCTTTAGAGTTTGGATTCTCAAAATGTATAAGTTATACATATATCTGTCATCTGTAATGTTCGAAACGGTGTACATATGTTGCAAAATGTGGCTGTTGTTGGTAGGATAGCTACTTTATTTCCACTATTAAAAGATGTTGAAACAAATATATTTGACAAAGAAACTAATTATGTAAAATGTTTGTTAGGCCAAAACGGATAACGGTGTGTTTCGTATTCATGCTTTAACAAATAGGGTAGGTCGGTAGACATTGTTTTGTTGTTGCTTTTTTCCTGAGCACGATATTGCGAGATTCTATTTATCACATAAACCTCATACAAGTTGATGATACATCTGAAAGTTTCTCTGTGATGTTGTCAGTTTGCCTCGATATAAGGTAAGACTGCCCCAGTTGAATTACACATTCCTGTTACAAATAATAGGACATTTTTAACCGGAAGACTTTTGTTTAACATGCATTTAACTAATTAGTTTAATAGTTCATTAGCATCGTATTGTTTACGTGAAAGAAAAACGTTAAACTCTGAATGTATCATATGAAATTCCAGGCAAATCATATGACTTACCTAAATATTTTCCACTTTCGCTGTGTAATTTGGTAATAATTTTCAATTTGCGTAGTTATACCACCAGTGCCAAGTGGATTACAGAAAATATAGAATGGTTTTATGTTTCACTTCCACGATGTAAGGTATGTGTGTGATAAATCATTGTTCAAAACAAACTGAAAAACGAAATGCATAACAAGTTTCAGGGTTAGCCCCTTAAACATAGGGTCGGTCGGGCCGCCGGAAACACCTTTTTTTTTTACCTTATTCTTATGTTGTGGTTATATTTATCTGCCAATGAGGTTATGCTTGCATTCACACTCCCAGAGTTAACTTATATTCTGAGAATGTTGATTATTTGATACCAAATGTCCCACTAGGGTTGACAATGGAGGGCTGAACAACTACCAGCTGTTCCCATTTATTTAATGCTTTGAAACAACGGAATGAACTAATTAATCTCTTCATTGATTGTTAAGCTAGTTGTTATAGCAACAAGAGTAGTCTCCCTGAATGAGATCAATAGTAAAACGTGATATATAATTCCGAAAAAGACATTTAATAAACATTTTACAGGTCATGAACTTTGTTAATATTTACATTGACATAATAAATATCATCGAACGCCAAGGTCGTGGTTGCTGATGATATTCGTTTTGCAAAGATAATTAGGCATTTTCAAACTTTACATGAGTATTGCGCATGCTGAGAATAGAAACAATATTGACTTTGAAACATTAAAAAAAGCGTGTTTGTAGTCATTATAATGTCAAAGATAAACTGCTATAAAGACGTTTATATTTACAAGTTGCTATTTCAACCATGATTCAGAAAAAGAATCACAAGATGTTAATACCATAATTAATAATATTGAATATTGAATTTAAAAAAGAAGTTTGATAAAAAAAATCAGGAGCATAGTGAGAAGATTGACAGGAAAATGGAGAAACTTATCGAGTTGCAGACATCAGAAAACCAACCAAGGATGAATATAATGTATCTACATTTTTTATAAAAAACAACAACAAAAAGAGAAGTAAAAGGAAACATGCTTTGTAAATACTCTGAAGCATTAAAACCATGTGTATCATGGTGTTTTGATTTCAGTGGATCTGACAATGGTCTGTCGATCCACTTTGCAGCGTGTTTTTGTCACGCATTTCTTATTATAACTTTAATTCATGAAGCTTTGCTGGAAAAGGACGTAGCGCTGATTTTTTTAAAATTGCTATTTAAGGCTTCTTTGCTATCATTTAGATAAACAATTATCAAAAAATGGGTAGGCAGTCAAACTTAGTTTGCACTAGACGTCCTTGCAGAGGACACGTATTTTTAACTCCAAGAAGATACTGTAAATAGGAAAAAACGAGTCACTGAACATTTTCCACAGCTTTTTTTCATAACATTAAATTTATTTAAAAACAATAATCACATATATACTATCTTTCAAAATATACAAAAAATAAGGAAATCCTCACACGTCTTTTTACTTGAAAACGAAAACAAATATGGACCCTACCCCAGCGTGTTCATAAAGAACAACCCTTTAACTAAAATGATAATTATAGGTCTTATGACATTTCATTTTCAAACAAGTAAAACAATATATAGGTCACCGCGCTGCTAATGAATTTATATTAATTCTATAATTTACACGCAAGTTATTGTGACATTTTCACTGTAAACTACTATACACAAACTTTTCAGATAGAAATCGAGTATAGAATTAGATCAGTATGTACTTTTACATATGTTTTCCACTATTTAAACACAAAAAATGTATTTTTTTAAAGCAAAAGGATGAATTCTACTCAGAGCTACCAACACCTTGATAATAAAAATGGTCAAAAATGACAAACAATATGGGGACAATTTTTAAAGTTTGATGTCAACATCTTAAATACTACATTATATCCATATCTAATGGAATGCAAAAACAATCCTGCTCTAGGATCCTAGATAGCATCATACAATTTTTTTTCTTGCGGATATGTTACAGTGTTGTTGGTTGCCAGTGATCATATGCCCAAGTGATGTTTGTTGTAAGTAGTAAGAAAAATATTATTTTTACATCCTTATATACGTTTTATATGCAGAATTGTAGGATCCTGCAGATTCTGAAATCACTGGTGGCGATGAATGAGAACCAAACAAAACAGGAGCATGAGTTCAATGCCCACTGGAAGGAGGAGATGGGTCGAGTGAAGGACACCATAGAGGCCCTTAAATCAGTAACAGACGGTGACATGTCAGATTACACGGTAGTTACACAATATCACTAGTTAATAAGTATCTGTTCGAGCTCTGTATTTTTCTGTAAGTCACTATGATACGTAAACTTAAATAATCCCATGGCTATGTTAATACACTTAGGTCATGTAAAGCTATGCCTCTGTAAACTTTGAACTCAGATATCTTTAAAATTAAATTAGGCATCTAAACCCTATTCTATGTATGATTGTGTAAGTTACTTAAACCCACATCTCAGTAATAATAAGTAGGTCGCTTAAACCTATCGCTTTGTAAACGTGTCTAGGTCACACTAAACACACTGCTCTCCACTATTAAGTAGGTCATTAAAACCCAATAGCCAGTATCTTTGTGTAGGTCTCTAAAACCGACTGCTCTGTAATATTTAATAAGTCACCTATACCCTCCGTTCTGTAATATTAAGAATGTCACTGCCCTGTAATATTTAGTAGATCACTTATACCCACTGATCTGTAATATTGTGTAAGACACTTAAACCCAGGACTCTGTAAAAGTTAGTATATTTTATAAACCTTTATTATAACAGCATATCACTGTATTCTTTCAGGTGAGGGATAGTATCATTGACAAACAATACACGGAAAACAAGGAGAAACTTCATAAGATACTTCTGCTTCTGGTAAGTTGCTCAATTGGTGTTCTGCATCACAGTGGTTGTTGTTAATCATAATAATTGGTATGTAAAAGTCATCGTAAAACAATATTATGGCTTTATGGCTAATGAATAACCTAACAAATAAAACCCATTTAAATTTAGCTGTTCATAAAAGCTGCAGTGAGGTTTAATTTAATGTCAGATGTTTTACATATAAGTAGGGTTGCAATGGGCAATATTACTTCTCTCAACTTTAAATGAGTTTTGTCCCTTTAACCTACCGTTTATACGAGTTACAGGTATTTAAAGTTCACCATATTATTAGTTTATCACGAACACTTTACATGAATTACGAATAACTTAACAGAGTATATATCAAAAGGAAAGAATACATGTTTGTGTCATTCTATAAGACAATACTATATTCATATATACTTGGTACTTGTTCATGAGTGCAGATAAATCTAGCAATTCCTAATGCATTTGGAGGTTGGAAAATGATGACCTATTTATTTTTGTGTCAGCCTGTAAATTAAACTTCTTCAGGGGAAAGCAAGCGTTTTATTTATTAATGATCGCCAACCCTTGGAATATCAAATGTGTTTAAATGAAGTTCCAGTGGTCAAAACTGGCCACGCCCCGGGGGTCCAAAGTTTGTATATAGAGGTTTTTCATGCTTTACACAGTCTTACATAGGAAAAATCTTCTCTGAAAACACAAGCCATAGAGAGCTCTCATATATTGCATGTTGCTTCAGCTTATTGTCATCTACCATGTATATATACTCGTTACTTGTGATAAATCGGACCATGCTTATATGCATTTTGAGACGCAAAAGGCTGACCTATTGTTTGTTTGTTAGCCTGAAAATTAATCTTTTTTCAGGTGAAAGCAAACTGTGTTATTGATCGCCAACGCCTCGACTATTAGGTTTGTCCAAATGAAGTCTTCGTGGTCAAAAATGACTACGCCCCGGGGTTCCAAATTTTGTATATTGAGGTTTAGCACGCTTTACATAGGCTTACATAGGAACAATCTTCTCCCCGAAAAGTCATAGAGTTCTCATAGAGGGCCCACCCCGTTGATAACAGTTTTGCATAAAATTATATAGTAAAATCTTTAAAAAAATATTCTTCTCTGTAACTGCATAAGCCAGAGGTGTTATATATTATGCATTTATCATAAGATCGTGGTATTATAGGTATAACATTTGTTCAAATGACCATCCTGACGTCAAATGGGGCCTTGCCCGGGGGTCACACATTTAACATCGTTGGCAGTGTACATTGTGATCATCAATAAATCCCTATTTACTTATCAGGCTGAGTCTGTACCAAATGGGATTTATTGAACTGTATATCAAAGGTAAGCTTCCTGCATCCTACAATTCACCCATTCATGGGTGTAACTTGTTTTTGTTGGTTTTGAAATAACTGAAAACAGAATTATACTACCATCTTAAATACTACACCATATCCATATCTATACTCAGCAAAAATAGAAACGTCCCTGTGATTTGCATAGGATTGACTTTGTTACACTTTGTACAGCAATCTAGATATAATTTCATCATTTGATACTCATCACTCAATCATTCTGTTCGATATTAATAATCACCAAAAACCAAAGTGTGTCTGTTTTGCTAAAACATATTTTATTCAAATTGCGAAATCACTATATTTTTATTATAAAGGGAGGTAATCTGAAAATATTCGTTTTTGAAAGCTGTATGGCGCAAAAATGATTGAAAAGATCAGCGTCTTTTCTCTGTTTTTGTGGTGATGATGTCATTCTCTGTTTATTTCAATATAACAAAACTGTGTTAACTCAAAGTTTTAACCACAAGACCCGGAAATGCTGTTTAAACCAAAGCAAGGGGAATAAGTTTGCCCACAAGTTTGATTCAAAGAAAATTGTTTTCATGACAGTGCTGGCCTTTAACAAAGGTATTGGCATATAAGATTAAATAAAATATAATTTCATTGTGTCTAAATTTATGGGTAAAGTTGGGGACGTTTCTATTTTTGCTCAGTATAGTAGATTGCAAACAATGAAACAATTCTGTTATCAAATAAAACTATGATTTAAAAATTAATATTCTTAGACGTGAACATGTCAAAGCTTTCTCAGCAAACACCAATATGGGGCATAGATAACATCATGCAGATTTGCTTTCGGATATGTTACAGTGTTGGTAGTTGCAAAATCAAGGCAAATGGTTCCTTTTGGATGCCTTCTCTTGAATTTATACAAATGATGTCTGTTCCAGTGTCCATATGCTCACGAGATGTGTGTTGTAAGTAGTCAGTAAACTTCTAGTGGTCATCCTTATATACGTTGTGCTTGTACAACTGTAGCATTATGCTGACACAGAAATCAATCACTGATGGCGATGAATGAGAACATGAAGAACAGATAGTACAAGGCTTATTGTAAGGAGGAGATGGGTCGACTGAATGCCTCCATAGAGGTCCCTTAAATCAGAAACATTCAGTTACATGATGTCAGATGACAAGGTAATTACGCAATAGTATTACTTTAATAAGTACCTGTTCATGCTCTTTATTTTGTATTTGTCACTAAACCTACAGTAGGAACGCCACGTACCTATAACATATCAGTTCTGTTCGCATTTTAACTCCGCGAAAATGGACTATTTCTTTGTATTTTACGGACTATTTTACGAATTTTCAATTAAAACAGACGCCATTTTTTTACACCCGAAATTGGGCGCGCTACTTCGGCGAGCACTACGGGTACCTATGGAGTCTAACAACACGCGTACAGTGTTTCATACCGTATATTATGTAAACACTAATACCTTACCGGACGAAATAACGTCCCATTATGTGTCAACACGATGCAGTATTGGTGACTGACAGGTCACCGTGACATAACTTGACACGTGAAATTGACATGTTGGTCAACTTGGATTTGGGATTACTGTTTGCTGCTAGAGGTCCATGATCAAGGTATTTGTTTTATCATTAAAATGTGTTTGTTAATAAACAGTACACAACACTTTTAGATCGTACATATTTAGACATAAGCCAAATATAGTGCCTAAAAAAGTGGCGTATACTGTATAATAGAAAGTTTATATTTTTCGTGTACTCCGATCTTTCCAGTAAGTGGTTGTACTGTAAACTGTAGAACGTTTCGTGGAATAAAACAATTACTAGTAGAAATGCTATCAATGTCCCCAGCACCCCCGCCCACCCAAGTACGGTTGATGTGGGGAGGATGGAGGTGGGTAGATGGAGCTTGAATTACCGAAAACAAGGAGGGGGTAAGGAAACTAGAAACCCCCTCCACCCCCACCCCTCAGATTCATGAATGTAAATTGTTAGCGTTGTCTCTTTATCGTTATGTTATCCCCATTTATGGAGAGAACTGTAACTAATGTTGTAATAACTTGTAGTTCAATCCATTTGCATATGTTTCTATGAATATTGTGATGTTTAATTGATGTATTGTAACATATCTGCAATAAAATATTATTAAACTATCCCCATTTTCTCGCACATTTGTGAATACATACTCGATACAACTACCATCGAAATAATGTAAACAGCCATTGACATGTCAGATTAATATTTATGTACAGTAACATAGATCTACATACACATATGTGTACATATATATCCATGATAGTAAGTAGAGTTTTGAGTTTTCCTTGATAAATATGTTACATTTTGTATAACAAAGGATAAACTCTGTCTGTTTGATCATTGACATTGGATTGATGTTGTTTTTCAGAGAGGCCTCAAATGTGAATCGTGCCCTTGAGCAATTCTAAGTGAATTGATACTGACGACTTCAGAATGTCAAGCCGAGTTAAATGCCATTGGATCATTTTAAGGTGGGAGCCCTTTTAAAAAATGTTTACACTTGTGTAGTTCTTTAAATGGAGCTTGTGTTATGCTTGCACGGTGCTGTTCAAAGTTACAGTAAAAAATGTTTTCGGTGATAATGCAGCGTGATTGTCATATGAGCTCGTGAAACTACATGTACTGGATACATGCGAAAACAAGTTGTGTTAAAGGGACACTAGGCAATCTTTTTTTTTTTTAAACTTCTGGAGTTTCGGTCAATTTTTCTGCATAATTTGCATTAGGGATCATTAATAGTATTTATTAGAATAGTTCAGAACTGTTAATAACAGTGCACCTATAATATAGTTAAGTATTTGATAGAATAACGAAGACAAAATGAAACACTTTTATTTAATTTTTAATGCAAGCAGGTTTAAATTTAAAATGTTACCACGTTAACAAATGGAGATGCTAATGTTAATGCTTGATAAATACTTCAAGAGTGCCGTGTGTCCCTTTAACATGAACTAATTACAATATTATTATGGTCTATGTGATGGGTCCCCAATTTATTAAAGCGACACAGAGCAAATTTTCAGTCTTGTGTCTGTTTTACACATTTTCATATCAGAACAGACCACACATCTACAAAAGTGTCTTCTCAACTGCCCTATTTAATCGTGTTTTATTACTAAAACTAGCGGCATCACCAGGTTTTGAGATAGAAAATAAATAGTTGTATATTAATGTTTTCTCCCCATGTAAAATGACCTTACTAAGTCATTAATAAGTAAAATATTCTATCAACAAAACGTGTAAAATTTAACAATTTTAGATTTTTGGCAAGAGTTGTATTTTATTCCCCTTCTAGTAAAAATGGCTTATAGAGCATTGCACCATCTGTCAGATTTAACTTTCCTTATAATAAATTCTTGCTGTAGTACTGTTGTGTGAAAAATACATTAAAATTGTTCGGTAATCATGTCAGGTCAATCATATACTCGTATGATACACAATATAATATGTATTGACCCTTTATTTGATGTGCCATTTACTCAGTTTTGGTCAAGGGACGTTTATAGCATAATGGCTTTGAATCCAGTGAACACGGATTCAAGTCTTACTGGCGCTACTGGTTTACTTCGATGTATCCTGCTAGCCCATTGTGTCAAACTGTCCCATTCCCCTTAACATGCCCTAGCTCCCACTAGCAACACCTGATTCAAATTGAATACTGTACGCGACTTATTTTTACTTTTTATTTTCTTTCAGGCTGCACGTCATGTGGAAGAAGACTCCATGTACACCACTGGCCAGAGTCAATGCTGAAGTTTATGTTCGCTTAATTATTTGCTTAATAAAGTATACATATGAACTAAAATATTGTCTTTATAAAAATGCCTTCCACCACAAAGTGGTAGGTGAGACAGATTATATTTGGCTTTTCCGTTCGTCCGTCACAAATCTTGTCTGCGCTATTTGTTGGATTTTTACGAAACTTTGTAATAAGCATCAGTATGTGCATATCAAATATTGAAGGTCAAGGGCGCCGTGACCCAATAATGATCATAAAAACCCTTGTCTGCACTGTGCACTTCCCCAGAAGCAAATCTCATCAAAATTCATGGTTTGAGTGCATTTGGTGAGAGAATGATGCCTTTTGATTTTGATGTCATTAGGTCAAAGATCATTGTCACCGTAACATGATAATGTAAAATGTTGTAAACTGTAAGTCAAATATCATGAACTTAATGGATGGATTGCTTCTGGCGAGAGAGTGATCCTTTTGATTGTGAGTGGGTCAACGGTCAAGGTCACAGACCGGATAATGTCCGTAATGAAACTCTTTTTTACTTTCTCTAAAGCTAATTTCATAAAACGTCATACTTTGACTGCCTTTGGTAAAAAATCCCTGTTTATTTTGAAGTCAGTAGTTGAAAGGTCCGTTACCATGACCGGAAAATGAAAAGTCTTGTCCACACAGTTTTTCCTTTTACCTAAAGCAAATTTCATAAAACTTCATTGGTGGACAGTGGAGAGAGGATGATCCGTTTGATTTTTAGGTCAAAAGTCAAGTTCCTGCTGACTTCCATTATCAAACATTTATAAACAAGGATAAGCATATGGTACAACACACATGTTATAATATAACTATATATGCCCTATAAAGATAACAGACCCGCACTTTTCGGATTCACGCGTACAGTGTTTCACAACACCACAAACCATTGACACAATTTCATGTCCACATATTTATGTTATGCAATCTTCGAGTTTACACAAAATCATGTTTGTTACTGACAGTAGCATATCTGTTACTCGTCAGTCATTTACCCGAGTCGCCCCCTCAGTTTCAAACGAACAGTTAAAAGAATATACTTCTTTCTGCCTGTTAAACTTATATTAGTTTATCGCTTTTTCTGATTTCGAAAATTAACTCTGAAACGTATCATGATTTCATTTTCCGATATACCGTTGCAACATTGTAAAATAAATTGGGCACTCTGACATTAATCCAAAGCATGTATAGATCAAAAATTTAGTGTAAAATACATAGACACATACATTTTAAATATATGTGTTTACATAACAAAATTATTTAATTGTTTCTGTAGCCGGTGGTCTTTTTAAATGAATATGAATGTTGCCGTCTTGGGTCGGAAGGCCCTGTTACTTAATTAGTACTTGTCTCCGTTTATTGAAATTCAACATATATACAGAGGAGAGATGTATCTATATGATTTTGTTTTTATTCTCGCTTCTAAAATGACGAAATAAATCGATTTAAATAAAAGGCGCATTCTCATCAATACACAACGTACTGTTTGCGTTGGTGGGGAAGCCGACGGGGTAATGGAGGGATACAGTCATACTACCGTAATGGTGCTCTCATAAATACTGTGAACATACTACATCAATAATATAACAACTACTGAACAATGCTGAAATCGATTTATCTCTATAAATGAATTCATAATTCCACAATTTTATTCCGTGCGAACATCGATTTGGAACGTGGAATCGGCGTATTTAAGCAATTACGATGTACTTCGTTAATTTTCGGGGGGGGGGGGGGAGGAAAAAACTTGCCTCCGGTACATATCTACAGAGGAAAAAATGTATTTAAGCGTACATGCTTTTTTCTGTTCTAAAATGATGAAATAGATCGAATTTGATTAAAACTGCGCATTCGCAGCTATATACAACTTAATCAATACGGTATAGAGGGTGGTGGGGGTGGCATGAAGGGCGGGGTTGCAGGGATACTACCGTAATGGTGTCCTTGAAAAAAAACTGCGAAAATTCTACTCTAATAATTCATTAAATACAGAACAATGTTGAAATCAATATATCTCCTAAAAAGTATTTCACAATTTCATGGTTTTATATCCCGCGTGTACATTAACTTCGAAAGGCGATTGTTCATATTTTAGCGAACACGGTGTACTTTGTTAATTTTGGGGAAAAAAAAGTACTTTTTTCTGATTGACTTTAAATTTTGATTTTTAATAGTAGACATGTCAATGAACACTTTCAAGAAAAAAAAATCATTCTCGTTGTTAAAACTTCATTTTTTTGCAATGTTTTCGGATTCAGAAAATTAGCACTGCAATATATATTTTCACCATCCTCATTTCCTTTCCCGACGTACCGTTGCAATTTGGTTTGTTAAAACCTATTCCGAGCACTCCGGCATTAACCAAAAGCATGTATAGATCAGAAATTTAATCTGGAATGCATGGATACATGCATTTGAAATATATGTATTGAATTAATGGAATTATTTCATTTTTTGTGTACCCAGTCGCGTCTGTAAATGTATATGCGTTATGCCGTCTTTGAGTCCGTGGGTCATGTTAGTTAATTTTGGGGGAAAAAAAGTACTTGTCTCCGATTTCATTAAAATTTTGCATATGGACAGAGGAAAGATTTATCTATGTGTACATGCATTTTTTTTTATTCTCGCTTCTAAAATGACGAAATAAATCGATTTTGATTTAAAAGCGCATTGTTGGCAATTTAAACCTTAAAACAACCTAAATTCATCCCTTGGAAAAATACCTTTCACTATTAATGGGAATTCCACGAAGTGTACACCAATTATGTTCGACCAATGTAGTTTGTGAATATTATTACTTTAACAACGATCTGTGATTGTGTTTTGTCATAATCACAGTTTATAAATAAGAGGTGAATAAATCTGACCAGTGACAATTTTCCCAATAATGTCATTTTGTTATCGATTTTATCACGTGACCTTGTTTGATAAATATTCCTACGCCATAGGGCTGGCGTTCCTACTGCTAAGCTCTGTAAACTTGACTAAGTCAACGGGTTTGTTACTAACCCGCCACATATTGGCAAATTAAACTACAGAACCGTTTCAAAGTGTTCATGTTATATAATAATAAAAATGTTCTGTTTAAATGTGTCTATATATTCATAACTTACATATTTTGAGAATCCAAACTTTATAGACACAATATTAGTGTCTAGGTTACTTAAACCCACTGCTATATACTATTATGTAGGTCACTTTAACATATGACCCTGTAATATTGTGTAGGTCACTTTAACCCACTGCTCGCTATTAGTATATAGGTCACTTAAACCCATGGCCCTGTAACATTATGTAGGTCACTTTAAACACATTGCTCTGGAATATTAAGTAGGTCACATAAACCCACTGATCTGTTATATTGCGTGAAACACTTAAACCCAGGGCTCTGTAAAATTTAGTATATTTTATAAACTTTTATTATAACAGCATATCACTGTATTACTTCTTTCAGGTGAGGGCCGGTGCCATTGACAAACAATACAAGGAATACAAGAAGAAACTTCATAAGATACGTCTGCTTCTGATAAATAGCTCAGTCGGTGTTCTACATCAGAGTGGATCTTATAAATCAGAATTGGTATGTAAAAGACATTGTATTATGGCTTGATGGCTAATGATAAACCTAGAAAATACAACCCATTTAAACTTGACTGTTCATACAATCTGCAGTTTGGTTTTATTTAATCATATCAGTAGAGTTGCAATGGGCAATATTACTTCTCTCAATGTTAAATGAGTTTTGTCCCTTTACCTACATTTTATATAAGTTACAGATATTTAAAGATCAACATATTAATAGTTTAACAGGAACACTTCACCTTAATTAAGTTTTAATTAGCAGATGAAATATCAAAAGGAATTTATAAAACATATTTATGTCACTGTATAAGACATTAAAATTGTACATAGACTTATATAAGAACAGTCTTCTCCTACAAAACTAAAAGGCATAGCGCTCTGACATATTGCATGTTGCTTCAGCTTATGGTCCTCTACCAAGTTTGTTAAAATGGTGACCCTGGGATAAAATCTTGCCTCACCCCGGGGGTCACAGTTTTTTAGAGAGTTATATAGTAGAATCTTCAAACAACCTATTCGTCTCTGTAACTCTGTAACTACAAAAGTCAGCGGTTTAGTATTTTGCATTTACCATAAGCTCGCGATCCTCTACATACACAATGTATTTAAATGGATATCCTGGGGTCAAACTTGGCTCTTCCCCAGGGGTCACACGTTTGACATAGTTGGCATTGTACATAGTGCTGAATAAATCCCTATTTACATATCATGTAGAAAAACAATGAAATCGCAGTCCTGCAGCGGAAAATGGATGAGGTGAATTCCCGACATGAACTGAGCCAGAATGAGAGGAGATTTAACTCTATAACCAAGGTCAGCTTCCTTCAACCTACAATTCATCCAGTCAGGTGTGTAACTTGTTTTAGCTATTTTTGAAAACACTGAAACAAGTAATTTTCAAGATATATTACCTTTTTAATTATTTACATTTAAAAATCGTGTTTGTTTATAGCAAAAGGATACATTAATTATACTCAGAGTTACCCATTCACACTATTTTCTTGATAGCAAACAATGGTCGCAAATACAAATATGTGAAAACAGTGCTTAAACTTTGCTGTGTTACCATCTTAAATTATACATTATATCCATATCTAGTAGAATGCAAGCAATGAAACAATTCTGCTGTCAAATAAAAGTATGATAAAAACAAATAGTCGTAAAACAAAGTTGTCAAAAATGGCGACGCCACCAGGATTCCAAAGTTTGCTTATATATGTTTTGCCCATTTTGCATCGACTTATACAGGAACGGTCTTCCCATACGAAATCAAAATATAGCAAATTTTATGTTTCTTCAGTTTATTGTCCTCTACCAAGTTGATTCAAATGATGACCCTGTGATCAAATGTCGCCCAACCAGAGGACACAGTTTGCAGAGAGTTATATAGTAAAATCTTCAAACAAAATCGTCTTCTCTGTAAGTCTGTATCTACAAAGGTCAGAGGTTTAATATGCACTAACCATAAGTTCATGGTCCTCTACATACACATTTTTTTTCAAATGGTGATCATGGGGTCAAATTTGGTTCTGCCCCATGGGTCACAAGTTTTACATAGTCGGCAGTATACATTGTGCTCACCAAAACCCTATTTCTCAGACTGGAAAGAACAGAGAAATCGCGGCCTTGCAGCGGAAAATAGTAGAGGTGCCTTCCCTGGCTGGGCTGAGCGGAGATTAAAAGAGCTGTATAACCAAGGAAATAACTGAAACAAATTATTTACAAGATATTTTTTTTGTTTTCAATTATTTACATAACTACAACAGAATTATTTTTTATATAGCAAAAGGATCATATATGCCTCCTATGTTCTTGACAACAAATATGGGGAAAATTGTTTAAATTTTCCTATGTAACCGTCTAAAATTTTACATTATATCCATATCTGGTAAAATGCCAAAACGCATTGCCTTTTAATATTAAGTAGGTCACATAAAGCTATAACATTGTAAACGTGTCTAGGTCACACTAAACCCACGGCTCTCTACTATTAATTAGGTCAGTTAATCCAAAGACTCTGTAATTTAGAGTAGGTCACCTTAACCCATTGCTCTGTAATATTTAGTAGGCCACTTAAACCCTGTAATATTATGTAGGTCTCTTTAAACATGCTGCCCTGTAATTTTAAGTTGGTCACTTAAACCAGTGTCCTTGTAATGATGTGTAGGTCTCATCAAATCCACTTCCTCATACTATTAAGTAGGTCACTTCAACCCAATGCCATGTACTATTGTGTAAGTCACTTAGATTGACTGCCCTGTACTATAAAGTAAGTCAAATAAACCCATGGCCTTGCCATATTGTCTAGGGAACTTAAACCCACTGGTCTCTACTATTAAGTTGGTCACTTTATCCCAAGGCCCTGTAATATTGTGTAGGTCACTTAAACCCATGGCCCTGTAGTATCGTGTAGGTCATTTTAACTCGCTGCTGTCTACTATTAAGTAGGTCATTTAAACTCTAGGCCTTGTAACATTGTGTAGGCCAATAAACGGACTTCTCTCTGCTATTAAGTAGATCACGTTATCCCAAGACCTTGTAATATGGTGTTGGTCATTTAAATCGACTGCTCCGTAATATTTAATAGGTCACTTAAACCCTCCGTTCTATACAATTAAGAATGTCACTGCTCTATAATACTTAGTACGTCATTTAATCCCACTGCTCTGTAATTTATACTAGGCCACTTAAACCCGTTAATTCACGGCAGACAAAGAGAAACTTCATAAGATACTTCTGCTTCTGGTAAATGGCTCAGTTGGTGTTCAAAATCACAGTAGATCTTATCTATCATAATAATTGGTATGTTAAAGACATTGCAGCACAATATTATGGCTTTATGACTAATGATTTACCTAGCAAATCCCATTTATAAGTTATATATATTATATATCTTATTGTATAAGTTCATACAATCTACAGTGAGATTTAATGTAATCATATATCAGTAGGATTGCAATGGGCAATATATCTTCTCTCTATTTCAAATGAGTTTTGTCCCTTTACCCACCGTTAATATGTGTTACAGTTATTTAAAATCGCCATATTAATAATTTAGCAACAACACTCTACATTAAAAACTACTTAACAGAGGATATACATAAAGGTAGAAGATATGTTTGTGTCATTCTATGAGACAAGAAAATATTCATATATTACTCGGTACTTATACATGAGTGCAGATAATTCTGACCATGCTTATATTTGGTGGTGGGAAAAAGAGTGACCTGTGTATGTTGTGTTAGCCTGTAAATTCAACTTCTTTTTATTTATTAATGATCGCCAACCCTTGCGCTATCAAATTTGTTCAAATAAAGCTCCCGTGGTAAAAAAAAAACTACGTCCCGGGGTTCTAAAATGTGTATATAGAGGTTGTGCATGCTTTAAATATACTTAAATAGGAATAAGCTTTCCTCCGAAACCACAAGACATAGAGCTCTCATATATTACATCTTGCTTCAGCTTACTGTTCTCTACCAAGTTTGTTCAAATTGTGACCCTAGGGTCAAATCTGGCTTCATCCGGGGGTCACAATTTTCCATAGAGTTATATAGTAGAGTCTTTTAAAAACATATTCTTCTCCGTAAATAAAAAACCCAGAGGTTTAACAGTATGTATTGACCATAAGCTCGTGATCCTCTAGATATAAAATTTGTTCGAATGGCGATCCTGGGGTCAAATGTGTCCCTGTCCCAGGGGTCACACGTTATTTCGAGTTGGGCAGTGTACAGTGAGTTCAATAAATCCCTAAATATCAGATTTTAAAATAACTAAAACAAGTTATTTCAAGGTATATATGTTTTTCAATATTTACATACACAGATCTTATTTTTTCTATAGCAAAACGGTGAATTATACTCAGAGCTACACATAACCCATATTTTCTTGATAACAAAAAATAGTCGCACATGACAAAACATGGGAAAACAGTGCTTAAACCTTGATATGTTACTATATTAAATTATACATTATATCCATATATAGTATAATGCAAAAAAAGATAAAATTCTTAGACAGGAACATGTCAAAACTTTCCCAACAAACACCCTTAAGCTGTTCTAGGGGCCTTGATAGCATCATGCAAATTTCCTTGTGGATTGTTACAGTGTCGGTCGTTGCCCAATCACGGGAAATGGTTCTTTTTGGGTGCGTTGCCCTAAGTATAAACACGTTATATCTATTCCAGTGATTATATGCCCACGAGATGTTTCTTGTAGGCAGTCATATATTACTAGTTGACACTCATATACGTTGTGTTTTTACTACTGTAGGATTGTGCAAACTTTGAAATCACTGATATAAATAAATGAGAACCTGCAGAAACAGGAACAGAAGTACAATGCCCATTGTAAGGAGAAGATGGGTCGACTTAAGGTCTCCATAGAGACCCCTTACATCAAAAACAGACAGGGACATGTCAGATAACAATATAGTAACACAATATGATTTTCAGATGACAATATAGTAACACAATATCATTACTTTAATAAGTACCTGCTCAAGCTCTGTATTTTGTGTAAGTTACTAAAATTACGTTGTGTAAACTTGAATAAAACCACGGCTCTGTTAATACACCTATGCCATGTACATCTATGCCTCTATAATTAAAACGAGTAAACCTTAAACTCAGAAATCTGTAAAATTAATTTAGTCATCTATTCTTTGTATGATTTTGTAAGTTACTTAAACCCACAGCTCAGTGACATTAAGCAGGTCACTTAAACCCTTAACTCTGCAATAGTGTCATGGTCACTTAAACCAACTGCCCTGTACTATTAAGTAGGGCACTTAACCCCATGGCCCTGTAATATTGTATAGGTCACATTAAACCTAATGCACTCTACTTCAACCCATGGCCCTGTAAAACTGTGTAGGTCGATTTAAACCCACCACTTTGTAATATTTAGAATGTCACCTAAACCCTCTCTTCTGTAATATTAAGAATGACACTGCTCTGTAATACTGAGTAGGTCACTTAAACCCACTGATCTGTAATATTGTGTAATACAATTAAACTCAAGGCTCCGTAAACTTTTATACACTTTCATTATTAAAGCATATCACTGTTTTACTTCTTTCAGGTGAGGCCTGGTCTCCTTGACAACGGCATACAGGGAGAAATTTCATAAGGTACGACTGCTTCATGTAAATTGCTCAATTGGTGTTCTAAAATAAAACACTGGATCTTATAAATCATAATAATTGGTATGTTAGAGACATTGTAACATTGTAGCTTTATGGCTAATGACTAACCCAGAAAATATAAAACGCATTTAAACTTGACAGTTCATAAATGGGCAATATTACGTCTCTTGAATTTAAATGAGTTTTGTCCCTTTACCTACCGTTTGTATGGGTTGCAGTTATTTACAAATCACCATATTGATAGTATAACAAAAACACTTTACATTAATTAAGAATTACTTCACAGAGGATATATACAACGAAAGAAGACATATTTGTGTCATTCTATCAGAAATAAATTATTCATATATACTCGGTTCTTGCATATGTGTGCTGATAAATCGGACCATGCTTTTATGCATGTGGAGACAGGAGAAAACGTGACCTATTTATTTGTTTGCTAGCCTGAAAATTAAACTTCTTCAAACTTTTCTTCATTAATGATTGCCAACACCTGGACTATCAAGTTTGTTCAATTGCAGTTCCAGTGGTCAACAATGACCACGCCTCGGGGGTCTAACGTTTGTATATATAGATTTTTGCACGCTTTACACAGAATTGTAGATGGACAAGGGATAGAACTCTCATACATTTATTACATGTTGCTACATCTTATGGTCCTCTACCAAGTTTGTTCAAATGGCGATCCAGTTTTCAACTTCTGCCCTGCTGTAGGGGTCACAAGTCTTACATAGTTGACAGTGTACATTGTGCTCAATATATCCCTATTTTCTTATCAGGCTAGATACAACATAGGTAATGCGTCCCTTCAGCGGGAAATGGATGAGGTGCCTTCCACAACTGAACTGTGTTAGTACCAATGGAGATTTTTAAACTGTATCACCAAGGTAAGCTTCCTACACTTCACCCATTCATGGGTATTACTTTTTTAATTATTTTTGAAATAATTGAAACAAGCCAATTTCGAAATGTATTTGTTCTCCATTATTTATATACACAAATATTCTTATTCTTATAGCAAAAGAATGAATTATACTCCGCGCTATCCATACCCGTATTTTCTTGATAAATAAAAATGGTCGGAAATGACAAAAATATGAGAAAACAATGCATACACTTTGATATGTTACAATCCTAAATTTTACATTATATGCATATCTAGTAGAATGCAAAAAAAATGAAACATTTATGTTATCAAATAAAACTATGATTTAAATTTATATTCTAAGCCTTGAACATGTCAAAGCTTTCCCAGCCAACACCATTAAGCTGCTCTAGTGGCCTGGGTAGAAAAAGTATGCACATTTGCGTGCGAATACGTTACAGTGCTGGTGGTTGCTCAAACAAGGGAAATGTTCTTTTTGGGTGCCATGTCTTGAAGCTATACAAGTGACGTCTATTCCAGTGGTCATATACCCACGATATGTTTGTTGTAAATAGTCAGAAATTACTAGTGGACATCATTATATACGGTGTGCTTGTATATAACTGTAGGATTATGCAGACACAGAAATCACTGGTGGCGTTGAATGAGAACATGACGAAACAGGAGCAAAAGTACAAGGCCCATTGTAAGGAGAAGATGGGTCGACTGTAGGCCTCCATAGAGGCCCCTTCAATCAGAAACATTCAGTGACATGATGTTAGATAACAAGGTAATTACTTTAAAAAGTACACGCTCTGTATTTTGTGTTCGTCACTAAAACTAAGCTCTGTAAACGTGAATAAGTTCACGGCTCTGTTAAAGAAACTAACCCGCCACATAATGGCAAAATTAAACTACAGAACCGTTTATCAAAACTCTACCAGGTGTTCATATCATATAATAATGAATAGGTGCTGTTTAAACGTACAATTTCATTAATGGGTTCTTAAAATACCCTTGATTGAATATGCGTAAAATTAATTATGAATTGGTTACTCCTAATTCGACGCTCCAGTTTTGGCGTTTGGTAGGTCACTTAAACCCATAGCCCTGTAATATTGTGTAGGTCAATTTAAACCCACTGCTCTGTACTATTAAGTATGTCGCTTAAACCCTTGACCCTGAAATATTGTGTATATCACTTTACACCCATTGCTCTGTAATGTGTAGTAGGCAATTTAAACTCTACGTTCTGTAATATTAAGAATATCAATGTTGTGTAATATTCAGTAGGTCACTTAAACCCATTGATCTGTAATATTGTGCAAGACACTTAAATTCAGGGCTCTGTAATGTTTCTGGGCAATATTACGTCTCTTAAATTTAAATGAGTTTTGTCCCTTTACCTACCGTTTGTATGAGTTGCAGTTATTTACAAATCACCATATTGATAGTATAACAAAAACACTTTACATTAATTAAGAATTACTTCACAGAGGATATATACAACGAAAGAAGACATATTTGTGTCATTCTATCAGAAATAAAATAATTCATATATACTCGGTTCTTGCATATGTGTGCTGATAAATCGGACCATGCTTTTATGCATGTGGAGACAGGAGAAAACGTGACCTATTTATTTGTTTGCTAGCCTGAAAATTAAACTTCTTCAAACTTTTCTTCATTAATGATTGCCAACACCTGGACTATCAAGTTTGTTCAATTGCAGTTCCAGTGGTCAACAATGACCACGCCTCGGGGGTCTAAAGTTTGTATATATAGATTTTTGCACGCTTTACATAGACTTGTAGATGGACAAGGGATAGAACTCTCATACATTACATGTTGCTACATCTTATGGTCCTCTACCAAGTTTGTTCAAATGGCGATCCAGTTTTCAACTTCTGCCCTGCTGTAGGGGTCACAAGTCTTACATAGTTGACAGTGTACATTGTGCTCAATATATTCCTATTTTCTTATCAGGCTAGATACAACATAGGTAATGCGTTCCTTCAGCGGGAAATGGATAAGGTGCCTTCCACAACTGAACTGTGTTAGTACCAATGTAGATTTATTAAACTGTATCACCAATGTAAGCTTCCTACACCACTTCAACCATTCATGGGTATAACTTTTTTAATTATTTTTGAAATAATGGAAACAAGCCAATTTCGAAATGTATTTGTTCTCCATTATTTATATACACAAATATTCTTATTCTTATAGCAAAAGAATGAATTATACTCCGAGCTATCCATACCCGTATTTTCTTGATAAATAAAAATGGTCGGAAATGACAAAAATATGAGAAAACAATGCATACACTTTGATATGTTACAATCCTAAATTTTACATTATATGCATATCTAGTAGAATGCAAAAATATTGAAACATTTATGTTACCAAATAAAACTATGATATAAATTTATATTCTAAGCCTTGAACATGTCAAAGCTTTCCCAGCCAACACCATTAAGCTGCTCTAGTGGCCTGGGTTGAAAATGTATGCACATTTGCGTGCGAATACGTTACAGTGCTGGTGGTTGCTCAAACAAGGGAAATGTTCTTTTTGGGTGCCTTGTCTTGAAGCTGTACAAGTGACGTCTATTCCAGTGGTCATATACCCACGATATGTTTGTTGTAAATAGTCAGAAATTACTAGTGGACATCATTATATACGGTGAGCTTGTATATAACTGTAGGATTATGCAGACACAGAAATCACTGGTGGCGTTGAATGAGAACATGACGAAACAGGAGCAAAAGTACAAGGCCCATTGTAAGGAGAAGATGGGTCGACTGTAGGCCTCCATAGAGGCCCCTTAAATCAGAAATATTCAGTGACATGATTTTAGATAACAAGGTAATTACTTTAATAAGTACACGCTCTGTATTTTGTGTTCGTCACTAAAACTAAGCTCTGTAAACGTGAATAAGTTCACGGCTCTGTTAAAGAAACTAACCCGCCACATAATGGCAAAATTAAACTACAGAACCGTTTATCAAAACTCTACCAGGTGTTCATATCATATAATAATGAATAGGTGCTGTTTAAACGTACAATTTCATTAATGGGTTCTTAAAATACCCTTGATTGAATATGCGTAAAATTAATTATGAATTGGTTACTCCTAATTCGACGCTCCAGTTTTGGCGTTTGGTAGGTCATTTAAACCAATAGCCCTGTAATATTGTGTAGGTCAATTTAAACCCACTGCTCTGTACTATTAAGTATGTCGCTTAAACCCTTGACCCTGAAATATTGTGTATATCTCTTTACACCCATTGCTCTGTAATGTGTAGTAGGCAATTTAAACTCTACGTTCTGTAATATTAAGAATATCAACGTTGTGTAATATTCAGTAAGTCACTTATACCCATTGATCTGTAATATTGTGCAAGACACTTAAATTCAGGGCTCTGTAATGTTTCTGGGCAATATTACGTCTCTTAAATTTAAATGAGTTTTGTCCCTTTACCTACCGTTTGTATGAGTTGCAGTTATTTACAAATCACCATATTGATAGTATAACAAAAACACTTTACATTAATTAAGAATTACTTCACAGAGGATATATACCACGAAAGAAGACATATTTGTGTCATTCTATCAGAAATAAATTATTCATATATACTCGGTTCTTGCATATGTGTGCTGATAAATCGGACCATGCTTTTATGCATGTGGAGACAGGAGAAAACGTGACCTATTTATTTGTTTGCTAGCCTGAAAATTAAACTTCTTCAAACTTTTCTTCTTTAATGATTGCCAACCCCATGGACTATCAAGTTTGTTCAATTGCAGTTCCAGTGGTCAACAATGACCACGCCTCGGGGGTCTAAAGTTTGTATATATAGATTTTTGCACGCTTTACATAGAATTGTAGATGGACAAGGGATAGAACTCTCATACATTACATGTTGCTACATCTTATGGTCCTCTACCAGGTTTGATCAAATGGCGATCCAGTTTTCAACTTCTGCCCTGCTGTAGGGGTCACAAGTCTTACATAGTTGACAGTGTACATTGTGCTCAATATATCCCTATTTTCTTATCAGGCTAGATACAACATAGGTAATGCGTCCCTTCAGCGGGAAATGGATGAGGTGCCTTCCACAACTGAACTGTGTTAGTACCAATGGAGATTTATTAAACTGTATCACCAAGGTAAGCTTCCTACACTTCACCCATTCATGGGTATAACTTTTTTAATTATTTTTGAAATAATGGAAACAAGCCAATTTCGAAATGTATTTGTTCTCCATTATTTATATACACAAATATTCTTATTCTTATAGCAAAAGAATGAATTTTACTCCGAGCTATCCATACCCGTATTTTCTTGATAAATAAAAATGGTCGGAAATGACAAAAATATGAGAAAACAATGCATACACTTTGATATGTTACAATCCTAAATTTTACATTATATGCATATCTAGTAGAATGCAAAAATATTGAAACATTTATGTTACCAAATAAAACTATGATATAAATTTATATTCTAAGCCTTGAACATGTCAAAGCTTTCCCAGCCAACACCATTAAGCTGCTCTAGTGGCCTGGGTTGAAAATGTATGCACATTTGCGTGCGAATACGTTACAGTGCTGGTGGTTGCTCAAACAAGGGAAATGTTCTTTTTGGGTGCCTTGTCTTGAAGCTGTACAAGTGACGTCTATTCCAGTGGTCATATACCCACGATGTGTTTGTTGTAAATAGTCAGAAATTACTAGTGGACATCATTATATACGGTGTGCTTGTATATAACTGTAGGATTATGCAGACACAGAAATCACTGGTGGCGTTGAATGAGAACATGACGAAACAGGAGCAAAAGTACAAGGCCCATTGTAAGGAAAAGATGGGTCGACTGTAGGCCTCCATAGAGGCCCCTTAAATTAGAAATATTCAGTGACATGATTTTAGATAACAAGGTAATTACTTTAATAAGTACACGCTCTGTATTTTGTGTTCGTCACTAAAACTAAGCTCTGTAAACGTGAATAAGTTCACGGCTCTGTTAAAGAAACTAACCCGCCACATAATGGCAAAATTAAACTACAGAACCGTTTATCAAAACTCTACCAGGTGTTCATATCATATAATAATGAATAGGTGCTGTTTAAACGTACAATTTCATTAATGGGTTCTTAAAATACCCTTGATTGAATATGCGTAAAATTAATTATGAATTGGTTACTCCTAATTCGACGCTCCAGTTTTGGCGTTTGGTAGGTCACTTAAACCCATAGCCCTGTAATATTGTGTAGGTCAATTTAAACCCACTGCTCTGTACTATTAAGTATGTCGCTTAAACCCTTGACCCTGAAATATTGTGTATATCACTTTACACCCATTGCTCTGTAATGTGTAGTAGGCAATTTAAACTCTAAGTTCTGTAATATTAAGAATATCAATGTTGTGTAATATTCAGTAGGTCACTTATACCCATTGATCTGTAATATTGTGCAAGACACTTAAATTCAGGGCTCTGTAAAATGTCTGGGCAATATTACGTCTCTTAAATTTAAATGAGTTTTGTTCCTTTACCTACCGTTTGTATGAGTTGCAGTTATTTACAAATCACCATATTGATAGTATAACAAAAACACTTTACATTAATTAAGAATTACTTCACAGAGGATATATACAACGAAAGAAGACATATTTGTGTCATTCTATCAGAAATAAATTATTCATATATACTCGGTTCTTGCATATGTGTGCTGATAAATCGGACCATGCTTTTATGCATGTGGAGACAGGAGCAAACGTGACCTATTTATTTGTTTGCTAGCCTGAAAATTAAACTTCTTCAAACTTTTCTTCATTAATGATTGCCAACACCTGGACTATCAAGTTTGTTCAATTGCAGTTCCAGTGGTCAACAATGACCACGCCTCGGGGGTCTAAAGTTTGTATATATAGATTTTTGCACGCTTTACATAGACTTGTAGATGGACAAGGGATAGAACTCTCATACATTACATGTTGCTACATCTTATGGTCCTCTACCAAGTTTGTTCAAATGGCGATCCAGTTTTCAACTTCTGCCCTGCTGTAGGGGTCACAAGTCTTACATAGTTGACAGTGTACATTGTGCTCAATATATCCCTATTTTCTTATCAGGCTAGATACAACATAGGTAATGCGTCCTTTCAGCGGGAAATGGATGAGGTGCCTTCCACAACTGAACTGTGTTAGTACCAATGAAGATTTATTAAACTGTATCACCAAGGTAAGCTTCCTACACTTCATCCATTCATGGGTATAACTTTTTTAATTATTTTTGAAATAATTGAAACAAGCCAATTTCGAAATGTATTTGTTCTCCATTATTTACACACACAAATATTCTTATTCTTATAGCAAAAGAATGAATTATACTCCGAGCTATCCATACCCGTATTTTCTTGATAAATAAAAATGGTCGGAAATGACAAAAATATGAGAAAACAATGCATACACTTTGATATGTTACAATCCTAAATTTTACATTATATGCATATCTAGTAGAATGCAAAAATATTGAAACATTTATGTTATCAAATAAAACTATGATTTAAATTTATATTCTAAGCCTTGAACATGTGAAAGCTTTCCCAGCCAACACCATGAAGCTGCTCTAGTGGCCTGGGTAGAAAATGTATGCACATTTGCGTGCGAATACGTTACAGTGCTGATGGTTGCTCCAACAAGGGAAATGTTCTTTTTGGGTGCCTTGTCTTGAAGCTGTACAAGTGACGTCTATTCCAGTGGTCATATACCCATGATATGATTGTTGTAAATAGTCAGAAATTACTAGTGGACATCATTATATACGGTGTGCTTGTATATAACTGTAGGATTATGCAGACACAGAAATCACTGGTGGCGTTGAATGAGAACATGACGAAACAGGAGCAAAAGTACAAGGCCCATTGTAAGGAGAAGGTGGGTCGACTGTAGGCCTCCATAAAGGCCCCTTAAATCAGAAACATTCAGTGACATGATGTTAGATAACAAGGTAATTACTTTAATAAGTACACGCTCTGTATTTTGTGTTCGTCACTAAAACTAAGCTCTGTAAACGTGAATAAGTTCACGGCTCTGTTAAAGAAACTAACCCGCCACATAATGGCAAAATTAAACTACAGAACCGTTTATCAAAACTCTACCAGGTGTTCATATCATATAATAATGAATAGGTGCTGTTTAAACGTACAATTTCATTGATGGGTTCTTAAAATACCCTTGATTGAATATGCGTAAAATTAATTATGAATTGGTTACTCCTAATTCGACGCTCCAGTTTTGGCGTTTGGTAGGTCACTTAAACCCATAGCCCTGTAATATTGTGTAGGTCAATTTAAACCCACTGCTCTGTACTATTAAGTATGTCGCTTAAACCCTTGACCCTGAAATATTGTGTATATCACTTTACACCCATTGCTCTATAATGTGTAGTAGGCAATTTAAACTCTACGTTCTGTAATATTAAGAATATCAATGTTGTGTAATATTCAGTAGGTCACTTATACCCATTGATCTGTAATATTGTGCAAGACACTTAAATTCAGGGCTCTGTAAAATTTAGTATATTTTATAAACTTTCATTATAACAGATATCACTGTATTACTTCTTTCAGATGATGGCCTGTGCCGTTGACAAATAATTCACGGCAGACAAGGAGAAACTTCATAAGATACGTCTGCTTCTGGTAAATTGCTCAGTTGGTGTTCAACATCACAGTGGATATTATACATCATACTAATTGGTATGTTAAAGACATTGTAGCACAATATTATGGATCTATGGCTAATAATTAACCTAATAAGTAAAATCCATTTGAACTTAAAAGCTCATAAAATCTGCAATGAGATATCAGTAGGGTTGCAATGGGCAATATTACGTCTCTTAAATTTAAATGAGTTTTTTCCCTTTACCTACCGTTTGTACGAGTTGCAGTTATTTACAAATCACCTATTGATAGTGTAACAAAAGCACTTTACATTAATTAAGAATTACTTAACAGAGGATATATACAACGAAAGAAGACATGTTTGTGTCATTCTATCAGAAATAAAATATACAAGTATACTCGGTACTTGCATATGTGCAGATAAGTCTGACCATGCTTATATGCATATTGAGGCGGAACAAGGGTAACATATTTTTTTTTTATTAGCCTGAAAATTAAGCTTTTTCATGTAAAATCGATCTTTTCTTTATTATTGATCGTCAAAACTATCAAGTGTGGTCAAATGAAGTAAATCTCCGGGATTCGAAAGTTTGTATATTGGAGTTTTGCACTCCCTACATAGACTTATATAGGAAGAACATTCTCCTCCAAAACCACAAGGCATAGATCATTCGTATATTGCATGTTCCTTTAGTTTATATTCCTCTACTAAGTGTGTTCAAATGGTGACCTTGGGATCAAATCTGGCCCCTACCCGGGGTCACAGTTTTGCTTAGAGTTATATAGTAGAAGCTTTAAACGAAAACGTCTCTGTAAAAAGAGTATGATAATGTAACTACAAAAGATAGAGATTTAATGTTGTTTATGTACCATAAGCGCATGGTCATCTACATACAAAAGCTGTTCAAATGGGATCCTGGGGTCAAATTCGACCCTGCCAGTGGGGTCACAAGTTTTACATAGTTGGAGGTGTACGTTGTGCTCAGTAAATCACTATTGACTTATCAATCTAGAAAGGTCAGTGAAAGTGCGGCCATACAACGGAAAATAGAGGAGATGCCTTCCCGAGCTGAATTGAGTCAGTACCAGCGGACATTTATTGAACTGTATATTAACCAAGTGACTTCATCTAGTCAGGGGCGTGACTTGTTATTTCTCAAATAACTGATACAATTAATTTTCAAGATAAAAATATTTCCCTTTGACACTGAGTAAGAGTTAATACGTCTTACTTTTGGTAATATAACTTATTTAGGATACTTTAAGGTATAGTGCCCGTGGAGAGAGGATGAACAGATTGTATTTGTCAAAGGTCAATATTACCAATCCTCGTAAAACTTCATAGGTAAAGTGGCCTTTGTCAGAGGAAAAAACCCTATTGATTTTGAGTCAAAAGTCAATGTCACCATGTCATATGGAACTATGCTTTCCGTGCTATAACTCCGTAAGTATAACACCCTACGCTGATGGACATTAGGTGCATTGCCCTTGGTGAGAGGAGGAACTCTATTGTTTTGGGGGTTAGTAGGTTAAAGTTAACGTTCTCTATGACCTCATATAGATATACACATTCCACATGATAAATCAGAAAGTATAACAGCCTTATATGTGCATTGCCTTTGTTAATATTATTAAGCCATTGCTTTTGGGATTGCTGTCGGTCATCAATAACACATTGACCTGACAATGGACCTATCCTAATAAACACTTTCCGCACTGTAACTATTTGACCTACAATCTTAAAACTTTCCAGAAATATTACTCATGGTAGTTTTGGGGTTGGTATGTCAAAGGTTAAGGTCACAGTAGCCAGAAAAAATACATTTTGTGCGGGAATTTATTTTAATACTATTATATATGTAGTCTGGAATTTTTGAACAAACAGTATCCATTTTGCAACAACCACCCCCTATTGATTTTATGGTTGGTATGTCACATGTCAAGGTTGCTGTTACTGTAATCTGCTTTCTCAGCTGTTATTTATGAACTATTTGAACTACAATCTTAAAACGTTACACAAATAGTGCCCTTGGTTAAACAACACCTATTAGGGTTTTTTATCAGTAGGTCTAAAGGCAAGGTCACATTGACCGGACACGTAAACAGACTCAGCAAACAGGCGTGTAATGTCCAGTTAGGCATGGTTGTCAAAATAAGTGTTTCTTGTTTATATAGACAAAACATTATACATGCAATTTAAGAGTTTTAATATATCATAATTAAATCAATTGTATTGTGAATAATATAGATCTATATGTAGTATAACAAAATCATCACAGTGCTCTGTGCGTAATATTCTTTATATAATAATACTCGAATTTACGTGTTTTGTTTACATCAAATATCAACTACAGTCCATAACTGTGGTGTAGGAAACACCGAGGCAATATAATAACAGTTAAGTTGTCCAATAGTGTCTTTCCCCGTTGAAATGTGTGAGGTGGTGGATTTTAGCGGAAGTTTGAAATAAGTAAAATGCTCATTATCCAAAAAATACACGCATATATCTCTCCGGAATTAAATTTTCATAATTCTTAAAGCTATTGTAAGCATATTAAAACATTGTATGTCATAGAAACTATAACTATCAAAAAAATCACACATTTGTTCTACAAATCAAAGTCAAACATAGCTTTTATGTTTCAATGTTGTCCCTAATAAGTGACAATATCTAGTCACGTACTATTTACAAGGTAGAACTCTTATTTTTTTAGCTCTACGGTTCAGAATTCAGCAGAGCTTTCGCCGTTGTGTAGTCTGCCCGTCCGTCCGTCTGTCAACCGTCCATTCTTAGCTATACTGATCAAAGATGCCGTGGTGCGGCGTCCGTCGTCCGTCTGTCTGTCCGTCTGTCTGTCCGTCTGTCCGTAACGTTTTTCTTATAGAGGCTACTTCTTTGAAACTACTGAGTGGATTTTCATGAACCTTCACAAGAATGTTGCCCATAATGTCTTGTTGATCGTAGCAAATATTCAAGTTGATGTGACATACAAGATGGCCACCAAAGCTAAAAATAGCTTTTTAAAAAACGAGATTTTAGCGACCACTTCTTGAAAACTTTTCTAAAATGATCAGCATGAAATGATGTTGGTCCTTATCGAAAACCAGTTTTTCGACGATGGCTTCCACCGGCCATCTTTGTTTACAAAGAGTTACATAGTAAAATCTTGTAGCGACTTCTACTCTGAAACTGCTGGATAGATGTTCATGAAACTTTACAGGAGTTGTTGCTCTTAATGCATAGTTGATCCTAGCACATTTAGTTGGTCCTAACCAAAATTAATTCCAATTCGATTTTACATATAGTTATATAGGAAAAACTTGTAGCGACTACCACTCTGAAACTACATGATATATTTTCATGAATCTTACAGGAATGTTGCTCTTAATGTCAAGTTGGTCCGAAGTAAAACAAATTAGATATTTAAGTACAATTTTGAGGTGACTACTTTTAATAACAGAAATTGATATCGATTAGAACCTTTACCAAAATGACTGAGGGTGTCTCCGTGGCCGAATGGGTTAACGATGTTGCGTTGTAAACTTTCGCCTTTCATCGCTGCGGGTTCGAATCCCACTGGGAGCTCGACATGTAAGTGAGGAAATATCGATTCCTACGGATAGCAGGAGGTGTACAGTACTGGTTCTACACAGGAAAATATGGTTGTCTACCTCCACCGCAAACAAATCGACCGTCACATATAAGCTTACATGTGTTGAAAATGACGTAAAAAACCATACCAAACCAAAATGACTGACATGACATGTTGTTTGTCCTAAACAAAAATGATTTTCATTCGTGGACAACCAGAGCCATTATTGTTTACATCGCGTTGTATAGGCAACAATTGTGGCTACTACTATTTTGAAACTACCTGATGAATGTTCATGACACTTTACAGGACTCTGACGTTTAATGTCTGGTTGTTCCTAAATAAAAAAGTAGGTTACCTAGATATCAATATAGCTGTCACAGCTAAAATAATAGATTAAAAAAAACGGTGGCGGCCACTTCTCGTTAAACTATAAGTGTTATTTATGTGGTACCTTAATCAAAATGACATGCATACCATTTAGTTAGACCTAAACAAAATTCGTTTTGCTCTGAGGTCAATTAAGGCCTCCTTAAGTTTATTTAGGAAAAACCTGTGGTGACTAGTTGTCTTAATCTACTTGATGATACTTTAAAAGAATGTTACTCTTGATGTCTAGTTAATTCTTAGTAAAAATTAGGTTGACCGGGAATTCAAATGATCGCCACAACTTGGACCAACAGTTGTTTGCTGTGTGGATCAATGCAACTGCCTAGTTGGATGTTAATATATATAACCCAATGTTGGTTTCTCAAAACCTACCAGAAGAGTTTATTGACTTCTTTTTTTCAACCAGATAATAATTTTACACTGCTCCATAGAATTGTAATTGTAAATATGTTTGTCTATTTTACAATTTGGCTATCTTTCAAACAAATTCTATATCTTCAGATATTGCACAATTTGTCAAGGTGGCTTTGTTATTAATTAAAATACCATAATGTAAAATCTGTACATATTCAGCAGATTTTACCCCCAGCTCTTAAAATTAAGTTAAAAATAAATTTGAATTGCAAACATAATTATGATTGTGCACCAGTTTGTAATTTTAGATTATATCATTTCAAATATTTTTGTTCACAGTAAGATTATGTTCTTTGTATTAAGTTGTGCCTATCACCCGTTCATTCATACAAATAAGACTAAGTAACGCTATACTACTATGACTTGAAAGAATTGATCAGTTTTGCAAAACAATTTGCATATCATTTATATACGGTATACACGAATCAATTGAAACAAATAAACAGAGTTTAATTACCATGTATTTTTCAATATGAAATTTCTGAGTAAAAATACGTCCGCATAAACAAAACGATTGCTTATATATTACATTTTTCTAAAATAAATGTTATAATACTTAATTTGAGCTAGTTTCTCACTGCGCAGCATATTCGTATGTCTCGTCTGTGTCAAATTATGTATCATTATTGACACTGATTATTGACACCGGAGAATGTCATTTAGTGAAAAAGAAGTTTTAAACATGTTAAATTACTGAAACTGTTGAATTTACGTTGTTTGCTCACATTGTATGACGAAGCCAATTATTTAGTACTTAAATAGTGGTAGAAGCCGGAGTAAAATAATTTCCAAAACATCCAGCTAGTGGGATATGAAATATCTACCGAAATGAATTATGACATTTCCGTCCCTCAGAAATATTGGTAATTCATTGCAAGAATTGAGAATTGTAATATGAGGGGGTAACACTACTCCCCACTGGCATGCAGAACACTCTTTAAATTAGGCCTGCAAGCAGCTTACTCAATAAGCTCTTAAATGGCCAAGCATCTGGCGTATGCATAGGGGTGCACATTTGACCTTCCGCATACTGTATCCAAGTCTCGGTGAACGGAATACTCTCATAAATAAGGCCGAATCCAGCGTACCTGAAACAGAGAGTTACACCCTCTAATATAGCAGGATTAATCCATTCGTCCCGATGATTATAAATATTACTTGATAATATGCATGTATTTCATAATTCTTTTTTTCGGAGGTGCATATAATCGACGTTTTTTTCGTCCGTCCATTCTTCCGTCTGTCCTTCTGGATTCTTTGTCCGGAGCAGAACTACTAACGAGACCGGAATGAAACTTGCACAACAATAGAAGGCTATTAGAGACAGTGCAGTGTGCAAGAACTATACATCTCTTTATTCAAATTATAATTATTACCCTTTATCATTTTATACCTATACTTCTTTTCCGAAGCATACTTTGAAAGCTACTAATGGGACTTGAGTGAAACTTCACACACTGATAGAGGGCACTGAGGGAAAGTTCAGCGCACAAGAAACACAACAAATACAGAATTATCCCCCTTTGGCCTCTTACATTTATTTTGATATCACATGTTTATTAGACATCTCTTGTCCGGAATGTATTAAATGAATTGTCATACTTCTTTTAATTGGTATGCAACACTATGTTATTGCTTTTGACCTTTGTCTAGAAAATCACTCATATCAAATAATATTATCCACAGAAGTACATAAATGTATGGTTATGGACATTTTTCTTTTTACTTTACACTTTACGTCCACTGATAATACTTCATGCAAATACAGTATCCAATTAGAGGAGCATCCATCGGTTCTACGGATATTCTTGTTTATGGGTGTCGATTTCTGTAAACACTACTGATCAGTTCACGTGGGATGAAGGCTCAATGTGAGCCAATATGACCCCTGTTTGTCAGTAATCCGTTAACTTTTACTTCTATGACTTCATCTCAAAAAAACGCTTGGACGATTTTGTCTAAAATTCACATGGATGATCCTGAGATCAATAACGTTCGCGTTTGCTAAAATAAGGTAAACTTGACACCCAAGATAGCTGCCATCCATCTAAGGTGTTATTGCAAAATTGTTTTGTCCTTCTTCGTTTTATATAGTATTTATGTATGTGAAAAGAAAAATGCTATTCTTTCTCCATACACAATATCAATCAACAGATCTAGCATTTTCCAATAAGACAATTTATTAAAATAGGGATTTATATATCATGTGAAGAAACACCGCTCTGTTGAATGATGTCACTTTCTATGTTGACACCTCGCAGATCAGTATACCCCATTTCCAAATTTGTTTTACTGTTTATGTCAGTTATACTTAAACAACTCAAACAAACACTAAACCATTTCCCCAATACATCATTTGGCTAAATTAATGTTAACAATGGCAACAAGCAATCAAAAGTGTCCATTTTGTATAAAAACAACAACAGAGAAATTTGTTTTCTAGGCACTATTGGACTCTACACCACGGAGGCACACATACAATAATACCAATAAATGGTTGAAACCGAAAACAACATATCTTTAAAAAAAAAAAAAAAAAAAAACTGAATAGAATTCGACATTGCTTCAGGTAAAAGTTAACAAGAAAGGAAATGCAAAACCAGCAACAGAAATTGTTAAAATATAATCAACAAATTTATTCAAATATAACAATGAAAAGTAATCACTTGCATAATACAAATGATTTAGTTTCAGTATTTCTTTAAAATCTAATTTCAGTATAAAGTCCTAATAATATCCTAATAATATTGTCAATCCAAATTGTCAAGTGTCCCTTTAATCCAAATTGTCAAGTGTCCCTTTAATCCAAATTGTTAAGTGTCCCTTTATCCAAATTGTCAAGTGTCCTTTTAATCCAAATTTATTTAAAGTATTTCCTGGTTTAGTTCTCCACAATAGTCCAAATACTCCAATGACACTTTTAAAATAGATGAGCACAACAATGTTTAATATAAAACATCTCGCAATATAGAACTAAATCCAAAAACATCCAATAGGAATTCTCAATGTCTCTTTAACTTTATAATACTGAATGCCTACCTATCTTACAACGCTTTGTTTACCTACTGCAATATAATTGTCTAAATGTACACGTCATAGAATGTTCAAAATCAGAATGTAGCATAAACATGCATCTTTTGAGAACTATTCAGAAACATCTATACAGAAAGGAAAAATAAACAAATCAAAACAACTGCCTATACTAAACTATTATATACACCTAATTCCACATAATATTCCAGATATATCTCAATGTGTTTTGTACAAATAGGGGCTACAGCTAATTACAGAAAGGACAACTCTGTCATGTAGTATACCTTTTCTTCATGTTTCTTCATCAAACTTTCAATATATACTCATCAAAAGTCAGGAACCCTGGAACTAAAATCTCTAATGTTATAATACTTTGCACGTAGCATTGGCATATATTACCTTCTATTCAATTTGTTCAGCTGGTGATCCTGGTGTAAAATGTAGCCCTTTCCAGGCGCAAACAGTTTAACGAAGAGATATAAAGGCTTTTCTTTAAAAAAATCGTCTTGTCTAAAATAACAAGAGCTAGAGTTCTTTGTACATATAGTATTTAATTATGGCACATCTCTGCCCAGGAGGTCACACTTTTATGTAGAATTGCACAGAAAACAATCTTCTCTAAAACTACAGGAATTAAAGATTTGATATTCTGCATGTAGCATAAACTTACGACCCTCTACTAATTGTGTTCAAATGATGACACGGGGTGTGGTGGGGGAGGGGGGTGTCGGGTGGGGTGGTGGATGGGGTGATAAATGAGACAAACATAGGGATAAAATAAACTACCTAGAGATATCTAGGGAAAATACAAACAAAATATTCTCTGAAGCAACAAGGCCTCTAGCTCTGGTTTTGAGCATAATGCATCGGCTTATAAGTATCACTATTAAACATATTGTCGCAGCAACCTCCAGTTGTCATGAATAACTTTGAAACTTGGTTCCTCTTATTTAGCATGATTCGCATATTTCCACATGGCATCAGAATGTTGAATGATATATGACCAGTTTTAGCAGAATTTTACAGTCTTGTTGCCAGATCTCATCCTACAGATAGTTTACGAATGTTTTAAAACTTGGATCAAGCCTTTGAAATGATGAGCAGATGTAATATAATTGTTATCTGATAACATTTATCAGAGCCTATTTCGACTTTTAAGAACTATCATAAACATTCAATTTGTTTATGCATTCATTGGAACTTTTTTCACATAAACTTTAAAAATGCTTCCAAATTGTGTACACCTTCGACATCAAGCGCAGTTGTGCACCTTGCCATACATGTTTGATCTGAAAGTTTTAGCTCACCTGAGTGAGATTTTGGGACCGCTCTTTGTCTGTGCGTCCATTCGTGTGTTAACCTTTGCATAAACGTCTTGTCCTCAAAAACTTCTTGGATGCTTTAGACCAAATTTCAGAAGGATAATGCTAGGGCTATACTATTAGGTCAGCACGACAGCCAAGATGGTCGCTGTTATTATAAAAGGTCAACACTTTAAAAAAATCGTCTTCACAAGAACCTCTGAACAGATTTCGACATTTCCTTTATTAACAATCGCTAACCCTTTGACTATCGTTGTTGTTCAAATGAACGTGGCGTTCCTGTGGGCACATATGGCGATTCCCTGTGGTCCAAAGTGTGAACATAAAGGCTTTGCTATTTTGTTTTTACATAATTTTACTTTTATAGGGAAACAACTTTAAACATCTTCTCTGAAACTACAGAGAACAGAGAGCTCATATATTGCAAGTAGCATAAGATTATGGTCCTCTAACGAGTATGTTCAAATGGTGACCATTTGGTCAAATTTGACCCCGTGCTGGGGTCACAGTTATATAGAATTATATAGGAATATTTTTAAAGCATTTTTCTTGAAATTACAAGAGATAGTCAGTATATTGTGCATATTTTACCTCGCCCCTTGTGTCACATGTTTTACAAAGACTTATAGAGAACTGTTTTCTCTGATTCCACAGTTACACACTTACTGACCATGAACAAACGGATACAACTATCCAACTATCATCGACTTCGGGGTCTGTGAACATAGCCCCTGGACCATAACTTCGAAACCGTTGAGAACCCACGCTTAAACCATATACACTGGTCAAAATTGCTAACCGGTCATTTTATTATTTGGAATATTATATCAAATATTGTATATTTTGAGTTGATATTTCATACAAATAAATATGAGCAGCAAACAAAACGATCAATACATTTTGTAACTTCAAAATCCGCACTTCCGGTCTCGTGGCTTATTTTGGCGCGAAATCGCATTATTATCCCGTGCTGCACGAGGTAAGATTTGAACATGTGTTTGTGTTCTCGGAATGGTTTATCGTTTCAATCCCAAACAAAAACTTACTAAAAATTAAATAAAAAATGAGTCGAATGACAACGGAAGAGCGTGGACGGGCCGTCGGTATGATTATTGCTGGTACTTCGATTCGGCAGGTAAAGGACATTGCGTAATTTGTTCATTTTTATTAATTTATTTAATCGATTTTCAACGTTTTATTTTCTCTTTTTCAAGTCCAGTATTGTGTATTATAATATTCCTCATCCTTCTGGCAGGTTAGTTTATTCATAAGTTTACTTGTCTGTCCGTCCGTCCGTCCGTCACTTCGTTTGTTCGTTCGTACATGATTCTGTCTAACCATGTTCATTATTTCTGAAAAAGTCGCAAGAATGAGTTGTTTTATATTTATAGGTAGCCAGAACAGTCAACAGAAGTTTTTCAACAATTTACGACCTTTGGCTCAAGTGCAATCGCACCGGAAGTGTCGATGACCTTTACCGAAGGCCAAAAAGACGTGTGACAACGCAGCGTCAAGATCGCTACATCCTTGTAACACACCTTCGTAATAGAAGAATAACAGCGACAGATATTGCCAGACGTTTAATAGGCGTCCATAATAGAAACGTGAGTGATCAAAGAGTACGAAATCGACTACGGATCATGGGATTGAGAGCGAGAAGACATTTTGTGGGATTAGTATTGACTGGAAGACACCGGCGAATTCGGCTTCAGTGGGCCAGAAGGTATTTGAGGTTCACCAGAGCAGACTGGGCAAATGTCGCCTTTACAGATGAGTCCAGATTTAATCTTCAGAAGTCTGACGGCAGAGAGCGAATTTATCGACGACATGGGGAACGATATTAGGATAATTGCGTCAACGAAAGATCTCATTTTGGAGGAGGGTCAGTGATGGTTTGGGGAGGTATTAGTTTGCACACTAAAACTGATATGGTGGATGTTCGAGGAAACCTGAACGCAGACCAATACCAGCAACAAATACTTCGACCAACGCTTATTCCCCATATTCGCGCTAACCGTGGGATGACATTCATGCAAGACAATGCACCTTGCCATACTGAAAGAACTACCCGTCAGCTACTTCAGGGCAACAACATTCGAATAATGGAGTGGACGCCATGTAGTCCGGATTTAAATCCAATCGAACATGTGTGGGACGAAATCGACCGTCGTGTGCGACAGTTACCAAGGCAACAAAATATTGCTGACCTCACAAGGGACATTGTCAATGTTTGGAATAACATACCTCAGCGTTTTCTACATAACTACATAAATTCCATGCGACAACGCTGTTTAGCTGTTGTACACGCAAACGGCTGTCATACGCGATATTGATTTTTGTAAATTTTGAAATTACTGGTATCTATAAATTTCGATACAATAAACTTCTTTGAAATTCATAAAATACTTTGCTTTACTGATGTGATTACTTATAGAACATTTTTCAATATATTTATTTCCAATTTCACATATATTTTATTTTTCAGAGACAAATAAATAAGAAAATAACAAGTGATCGGATGGCAATTTTGACTAGTGTATATATAAACATTATTATCATGGTTATTCAGTACAAAACATATCCGAAAGGATAAAGTTAAATTTCATGCAGTTTATTGTGTATGCTTTTTAATTATAAAAGACTGAACCATTATTACATTGTTATTTATTTCAGGAATGCCGTAAAAATGAAGTGCTTTTATCGAAGATGAAGAACTAATGCGAGTAACCGAATACTATGTATATTCCAAATATCCGGTATATTAAAGGGACACATGGCAATTTTGAAGATTTTATTAAACATTAAAGTTAGCGTCTCAATGTATTAATCCGGCATCATTTTAAAACATGCGTGCATATATTAAATACAATTTTGAGATTTCAATTTTTGTTCGTTATTCTAACATAGGTCTAAATATATTATTGATGCAATATAATCAACAATTAGAAATATGAAAAAACAGTTTGCTTGATACTATTCTGATAATTAATATTAATGATTGAACAAATGTGTGCTATGTAGAAAAACCAACAGGACGCCGCGAGTTTTAAAAAAACAACAGATTGCCATGTGTCCCTTTAAATATTACCCAGTAATAGATTCTTTTGTAATATTTTATCTGAAGGTATTCATTATTTAAAATCATCAGCTGGATTATTATTGTACACTGGATAACAGATTGCAGGTTAACGGATACGTATTGTGTGATTTCACCTATATTGACGTTAGTTTGTTATCTAACACTGCAATGCAAGTATCCGTAAAGATGCATGATTAAGGTTGGACATACAACTGTACTATTAAAGAAGAAAACAACCTACAAAGAACACACACACGTTTTAAGTGATATAAAGTGTCTCATTTATTCTTATGTTGAGGTGGCTATTGATTGATGCAGAATTATTAAGTTTCTAATCTATGAATCGGGTGTTTCCTATATCACATGACTAATAAGTGAGTAGAAGAATTATGCAATAAATATCCAGGTAGAATAATGTGGTCATTTTGAAAAAAGAAAAACTCTATGCACATAGTCGATCTTACGTATGCGCAAAAAAATCAGCATAAACAAGTGTAGGTAATTTGTTTAAAATGGTAATAATTTTAGTGCGATTTGAGTTCTGTAAACAATATAAGTTTATTTGGCATAATATGTTAAGCTATGTTTATTTTATTATTAAATGCCAAACCTTCAGCTTAACCTTTTATTTTCTGTCAATCAGGGCATGATGTAAATGATTGCATGCTTAAATTGCTACATTATAAGTTAAGCCGTTTGAACTATATCATCTGATCAGCTTATCCTAAAAACCACCATAATATCTGCCAGAAAAGTGTCTTTAATTTATGGCATGAAGCCATTTGCGGTTAATACCACAATACTCCAATATAAACAACTACTGATCCGCAACTGTGGTTTTACAAACAACACTTGGTGATTATCACAAATTTGAAAGAATGAGGAATAAAGAAACCTGTCTAAAATAACAAAAATATGCAGATTTAAATACGTGTTTGATAATGTTAGTTAGATTGCATGTATTAAAAAAATTGTAATACAAGCTTTATTATCGATATATTTTTTTTAAACCAACAATGGCCCTTTGAAATTTGCTTTCCAGTCGATTTGAAATGGCACGCACTATTGTCATTGAGACCTATTTTGAAATGTTAGCTGGCAATTTGTAACTTGTCTCTCGGTTATTATAGAAAAGTTCAAATAAACCTCATGCGGAAGGTTATCATTGATACAATCTAGAGCCGTTTTTAAATTAGATAAACACACTATTTACACAATAATCTACCAAGTGCAGTCTATCAAGCACAGCCAATTACTTCAATTTGAATTTGGCTAATTGGAGGCGAACCAGAACATAACGCAATTGTTTTCGGTTTATATACATGTACCAATAAGATGTGTAATACAACCTGAGGATGTTTTGATTCGGTGGTTTGATAAAGGCTCTGGGTATTGTTTAACCACCCATAGGATATGATGTCTGCTTTTTAATTTAGTCTTTTGACTGTTACTTGTGATGCGCAGGCTTCATAACCGCTGCTCCCAACTAAATTCCATTTTGTTTCTTTCGCTCTTCAGAATTTTGTTAGATACTGGGACCATACGCCGCTGGACATGGAATTATGACAGTTAAACTAGCATGTCCACCGCCATATGCATGCCATCTTCGGGATGGTTCAAATTCTGTACTATTGATTTTATGAATATCGAGTTCTGCTCAACCCAGGGCTAGAGGGCGTGAGCGGTAGCAAGCATATTTCACTACTGTTCATGAACAGTTTCAATCAAACCGAGATTGCACTATTTCGTATTTATCGACCGTTGACATATATGGCCCTGATGTATGTGCAACCATGGACATAAATGCACTACATGGTATGTAGGTTTATGATACAACCTCGATTGAACAAAATCAAAAATGCGCCAAAAGTATTATGTAGTTCTGATGATAAATGACCATTGTGTTGCTCCTTTATTTACCACGAGTATGGACGTGACATTACTTACCACAATTAGGGACGTGATATTACTTACCACGAGTATGGACGTGACATTACTTACCACAAGTACGGACGTGACATTACTTACCACGAGTACGGACATGATACTACTTACCACAAGTACGGAAGTGACATTACTTACAACGAGTACGGACGTGGCATTACTTACCAATGAGTACGGACGTGACATTACTTAACACGAATACGGACGTAGCATTACTTACCACGAGTACGTACGTGACAGTACTTACCACGAGTACGGATTTGACATTACTTACCACGAGTACGGACGTGACTGTACTTTCACGGCTCACTGTAAGGAGGATATGGGTCGAGTGAAGACCACCATAAGGGCCCTTAAATCGGTAACAGACGGTGAAATGTCAGATGACAAGGTAGTTACACAATATCAGTAGTTAATAAGTACCTGTTCGAGCTCTGTATTTTGTGTGAGTCACTATGATACGTAAACCTGAATAAGCCCATGACTCTGTTAATATACTTAGGTCATGTAAAGCTATGTCTGTGTAATTATACAGAGTAAACCTTAAACTCAGAAATCTTTAAAATTAAACATCTAAACCCTATTCTCTGTATGATCGTGTAAGTTACTTAAACCAACATCTCAGTAATATTAAGTAGGTTGATTAAAACTATCGGTTTGTAAAAGTGTCTAGGTCACACCAAAAATCACTGCTCTCTACTATTAAGTAGTTGACTAAAAACCCAATACCCAGTATCTTTGTGTAGGTCACTTAAACCGACTGCTTTGTAATATTTAATCAGTCACCTATACCCTCCGTTCTGTAATATTAAGAATATCACCGCCCTGTAATATTCAGTAGATCACTTATACCCACTGATCTGTAATATTGTGTAAGACACATAAACCCAGGACTCTGTAAAAGTTAGTATATTTTATAAACCCTTATTATAACAGCATATCACTGTAAACTTTCAGGTGACGGCAGACAAGGAGAAACTTCATAAGATACTTCTGCTTTTGGTAAGTTGCTCAATTGATGTTCTACATTACAGTGGTTCTTGTTAATCATAATAATTGGTATGTAAAAGTCATCGTAAAACAATATTATGGCTTTATGGCTAATGAATAACCTAACAAAGCAAACACATTTAAATTTAGCTGTTCATACAAGCTGCAGTGAGGTTTAATTTAATGTCAGATGTTTTACATATTAGTAGGTTTGCAATGGGCAATATTACTTCTCTCAACTTTAAATGAGTTTTGTCCCTTTAACCTGCCGTTTATACGAGTTGCAGGTATTTAAAGTTCACCATATCATTAGTTTTAAAAGAACACTTTACATGAATTACGAATTACTTAACAGAGTATATATAAAAAGGAAAAATACATGTTTGTGTCATTCTATAAGACAAGACTATATTCATATATACTCGGTACTTGTACATGAGCGCAGATAAATCTAGCAATTTTAATGAATTTGGAGGTTGGAAAATGATGACGTATTTATTTTTGTGTCAGCCTGTAATTTAACTTCTTCAGGGGAAAGCAAGCGTTTTATTTATTAATGATCGCCCACCCTTGGAATATCAAATGTGTTTAAATGAAGTTCCAGTGGTCAAAAGAGGCCACGCCCCGGGGTCCAAAGTTTGTATATAGAGGTTTTTCATGCTTTACACAGACTTACATAGGAAAAATCTTCTCTGAAACCACAAGCCATAGAGCTCTCATATATTGCATGTTGCTTCAGCTAACTGTCCTCTACCATGTATATATACTCGTTACTTGAGATAAATCGGACCATGTTTATATGCATTTCGAGGCGGAAAAGGCTGACCTATTGTTCGTTTGTTAGCCTGTGTTATTGATCGCCAACACCTCGAGTATTAGGTTTGTTCAAATGAAATCCTCGTGGTCAAATATGACTACGCCCCGGGGTTCCAAATTTTGTATATTGAGGTTTAGCACGCTTTACATAGGCTTACATAGGAACAATCTTCTTGTAAGGAGGAGATGGATCGACTGAGGCCTCTTTAGAGGTCCCTTAAATCAGAAACTTTCAGTGACATAATGTCAGATGACAAGGTAACTACGCAATATTATTACTTTAATAAGTACCTGTTCATGCTCTTTATTTTGTGTTTGTCACTAAACCTAAGCTCTGTAAACTTGACTAAGTCCAGGACTCTGTTAATGAAACTAACCCGCCACATATTGGCAAAATTAAACTACAGAACCGTTTATCAAAACTGGGTCAAAGTGTTCATGTTATATAATAATAAAAATGTTCTGTTTAAATGTGCCTATATATACATAACTTACATATTTTGAGAATCCAAACACTATAGACACAATATTAGTGTCTAGGTTACTAATATTGTGTAGGTCACTTTAACTCGCTATTAGTATGTAGGTCATTTAAACCCATGGCCCTGGAACATTGTGTAGGACACTTTAAACACCTTGCTCTGGAATATTTAGTAGGTCACATAAACCCACTGATTTGTTATATTGTATGAAACACTTAAATCCAGGGCTCTGTAAAATTTAGTATATTTTATAAACTTTTATTATAACAGCATATCACTGTATTACTTCTTTCAGTTGAGGGCCGGTGCCATTGACAGACGATACACGGAATACAAGGAGAAACTTTATAAGATACGTCTGCTTCTGATAAATAGCTCAGTCGGTACTCTATATCACAGTGGATCTTATATATCTTATATATCAGAATTGGTATGTAAAAGACATTGTATTATGGGTTGATGGCTAATGATTAACCTAGAAAATACAACCCTTTTTAAACTTGAATGTTCATACAATGTGCAGTTTGGTTTAATTTAATTATATCAGTAGAGTTGCAATGGGCAATATTATTTCTCTCAATTTTAAATGAGTTTTGTCCCTTTACCTACATGTTATATGTGTTACAGATATTTAAAGGTCAACATATTAATAGTTTAACAAGATCTCTTCACCTTAATTGAGTTTTAATTAGCAGATGAAATATCAAAAGGAACTTTATAAAACATATTTCTGTCACTCTATAAGACATAAACATTTTACATAGACTCATATAAGAACAGTCTTCTCCTATAAAACTAAAAGGAATAGAGCTCTGACATATTGCATGTTGCTTTAGCTTGTGGTCCTCTAAATGGTGACCCTGGGATAAACTCTTGCCTAACCCCGGGGGTCACAGTTTTTCAGAGAGTTATATAGTAGAATCTTCAAACAAACTATTCGTCTCTGTAATTCTGTAACTACAAAAGTCAGCGGTTTAGTATTTTGCATTTACCATAAGCTCGTGATCCTCTACAAACAAAATGTGTTTAATTGGGTATCCTGGGATCAAACATGGTCCTTCTTCAGGGGTCACACGCTTTTCATAGTTGGCATTGTTCATTGTGCTGAATAAATCCCTATTTTCATATCTAGCTTGAAAAACAATGAAATCGCAGTCCTGCAGCCGAAAATGGATGAGGTGCCTTCCCGACATGAACTGAGCCAGTATGAGGGGAGATTTAACTGTATAACCAAGGTAAGCTTCTTTCAACCTACAATTCATCCATTCAGGTAACTTGTTTTAGTTATTTTTTCAAATAACTGAAACAAGTTATTTTCAAGATATATTACCTTTTTAATTATTTACATTTAAAAATCGTGATTGTTTATAGCAAAAGGATACATTAATTATACTCAGAGTTACCCATACACACTATTTTCTTGATATCAAACAATGGTCGCAAATAAAAATATGTGAAAACAGTACTTAAACGAACCGAGAAATCGCGGCCATGCTGCGGAAAATAGATGCGGTGCCTTCCTCAGCTGAGCTGCGTCGGTACCAAACGGGATTTATTGAACTGTATATCTCCTGAACCCCTGGCTGGATTTCAGTGAAGCTTGGCAGGGATGATCAGTTCCAAGCCTAGTTGCGCATATCATCGCCGTGTTATGGTTGAATGATTTTTGACAGAGTTATGGCCCGTTATACACAAACTTTATCCAGACTAGTCTGCTGGCGCTCCCTAAGGGGTAATCGGGTAAAACGAAGAAAAACCCACACAATTTACTTTATTGTCCAAATGTGGATGCATTTATAAACAGGTTGTTGGGGGACTTGTAGTAATTTATGTTCGACTGCAACTTTGCTCAATTCAGGGCAAAGGGTTTTGTCATATGTGCCACAACAACTAATATCCCCCCCACCCCAACCACAGACTCTATAAAGCCAATAGAGCGATACAGGCCCTCTTGGGCCTCTTGTTTATGGAGTAACGGCCCTTTGAACTTTTTTATAAAAAAAATTGTCCGCGCTACTTCTCTATAACCTCTTTTCGAAATTTCGCAAAACTTGCTAGGAACCATCAATATCAAGTGGAGATGCGCATACTATTATCATCGCGTTCCGGTTCGATAATTTGTCATGGAGTTATCGCCATTTGAAATGTTGTGTATAAAATTCTTGTCCGCGCTACTTCTCTATAACCTCTAGTTGAAATTTTGCGAAACTTGTTGGAAAACATCAATTTGTGTCATCGCATTCTGGTTCAATGATTTTTATGGGATGCCGAGTTGTCCGCCGTCCGTCCGTCTTTTGTCTCGTTAAGACGATTATAAGGGCTTTCATTTTTCATCCGATCTTTACCAAACTTTACCAGATTGTTAATATCAATAAGTTTGAAAACCAGCCAGATACGACCAGTAACAGCGGTGTTATGGCCCTTGATTTAGTTAAATATTCTATATTTTGCCTCCTTAAGACGATAGGGCCTTCATTTCTTAGCTTTACTGTTTCATCCAATCTTTACCAGATTGTTAATATCGATGAAAGTTCAGACAAGTTCGTAAACCAGCCAGATCGGACCAGTAACAGCAGAGTTATGGCCCTTGATTTAGTTAAAAATGCTATATTATGCCTCGTTAAGACGATAGGACGTTCGTGACGATAGGGCCTTCGTTTCTTAGCTCTACTGGCCAGGGTCCAGCAGAGCTCATGGAAAGGCGAGTTGAATGATTTTTGACATAGTTATGGCCCCTTATCCACACACTTTATCCGGACTAGTTTCCTGAACCCCTGACTGGATGTTATTGAAACTTGGCCTGAATCATATCATTGTCGTGTTCCAGTTGAATGATTTTTTGGAAGAATTCTGGTCCTTTAAAGGTCTTAATACACAAACTTTGTCCCGACTAGTTCTCCTGATCCCCTGGCCATTAACAAGAGCCTAGTTGCTATCATCATCATATTCTAGTTGAATGATTTTCGGCGGATTTATGGCCCTTTCCCCAGTGGGGAAGACATCTGTTTTTACTAAAAACAACATCTTGTTCTAATTTAGTATGGTTTTTCATGGACTCAAGGCACAACATAATTATATAAAACTAGTTTTGACCGCCTGCATAAAGAGGTCCCTCTACAGGGGTACAACTTGGTCCGTCTTGTGTTGATCGCTACCTCCATACCCTTCGAGATTTCATGTTCATATGTGGTGTATGTTTTAGTTAAGGAAGTGTAAATGCACAATAAATTTTGGTTCTATCTGTTGGGGCCCTTAGGGGGTAATTGGGTAAAGAAAAGAGTAATATCTTGTCCAATGTGAATACATTTATAAAACGGGTTTTGTCCTCTAGCGTAAAGGGGCCCCTCTACATGGATACAACTTGAGGAACTTGCAGTAATTTATATGTTCGACTGCCATATTGCTCAATGCTGGGCAAAGGGTTAGTCATAAGTGCCACAACAACTAATATTACCCCCCACCCCCAACCATAGACTCCATATATCCAGTAGAGCCTTAATTGGGCCTCTTGTAATGAACTTACAATAATAGCGGATTAAGTCCATATGCAATAAGTATATTCCTTCTGTTTATTTTTTTAACAAAAGGCAATTCACAATGATAAAACTATCAATGGGACCTTAGGATTTTGTTGTATGTCCCTCAGTTTGGTGTATGCTATAAGGTTGGAGACCCATGGTTTCATTCCATTTGTATTGTTAAAAGTAGATAGAAAATTCAAGCAGGAAACATAACATTCAAGAACGACAGTCGACCAAAACCACGCATCGAAACAAACAACAATTATGTATAAACAGATAAATAAAAGGCAAGGTATATGAAATTCCAAAGATAAAATGGTTGACAATAAGCCTACCGCCTTGGAACAGTCACTGGCAAAAGATGCTGCTTGTGCGTGAAACCAGATTCTAGGGTGAACCAAACATCACTCTTGCCCTATTGCCATTCCAATAAAATAAATAAATCCCCGCTAGCTACTAGTATATACTAAGGAAGAATTTATAAGCAAAATCAGTATAACACAAATATGCGGATCATATGTATATTAATATAAAACAACAAAACGCCTAGAAAACTAAAACACAAGTACGCAATGACTTGGCAGAAGCCAGAGCAACAAGATAATAAATCATGAAGGGCAGGACAAGACCCGAGTCTACCACATCAACTCAAAACCCTTTAAATTAAAATTCAGTTAAATCTTCATTTAGTTGCATAATGAATCAATATATAGTTGCTTTTGAGATATAGGAGATAGAAAAATATATCTAAATAAAATACCTATTATCATGAAATACATACCTGTACTACTCTACAACAATGAATGTTATCGTTGATATTGCAATGAATATGACCAAATAAGGCAATGTTTTACAACACTATTTATAAAACACTTCAGGTGCACTAAGGGTTTGGAAACAATAACTAAAACAATAAATAATAGTTTTTGAACAATAATGATAGACAGTGTGAAATCTAGTGTAAATTAGTTCAAAAGTTATTAAATTGACTATGATATAAGTGGTTTGTTTATTTAAACTATTTGCACCCCTTGGAATCACCTCATATGCAGCACGCGTGACATAATGGCGTGACATAATGGGGGTATGTTATATTAAGTGGCAATAGCTTAACGTTTTAGAGCACAATCGGACGTTGACGATGCCTGTAAGTTAATGTTTTAAATTATATTGCTTTTTTGTTCTGGTTTAAGGGTATTTTCACCTTGATTTATTGATTCTCTTTTTTAGATAAACACAGTAAACGCAATTGAAATTGTATTTATTACGTATAAAATCCTTCATCAGTTATCTGATTAAACATATTATTTACACATTTATCAGGGTTTGCGAATTAGGTAAATGTGAATTATCAAATGCTATTTATTCAAAATAATTAATACTGAATGTCTAAATATGCACACCACAGGTTATACTAAGGAAGAGGTCATACATAACTAAAAACTTGGTTACATCGTGTTATACGCCTTTTTGTGTCACATACATAGCATGACAGATCCTTAGGGATCACTTTGTCTGTCGTCCGTCCGTCCGTTGTCGTCTGCGTCCGTCCGTCCGTCGTTGTCGTCCGTCCGTCACACTTTAACCTGCAACCTAACCTTGGCCATAACATAAGTATTTAGACTATGTTCATAAAACTTCACACACATGTTCATCTTACTTCAAGGAATGTCGTTAAACATGTCCAGTAACTCTGACTTTCATTTTGGCGGAGTTATGCCCATTTTCATACAACATTAACCTGCAACCTAACCAAGCTGATCACTGGAATTTGCACAAGGCAGGCAACACAAGTATTCCATGGAACACACTTCTAGTTTTCTAATGAAGTTAATCTTGTGATTTAAATTGTCAATAGTTAATATAATATCTAACATTGATCAACACATTTGGACTGGAATTCACCAACCATTCTTGAGCATATTATTAGATTTAATCCCAAGTATGCAAATTTCAATCACAAATATTTCTATAACTTGACAGGATAAAAGTTCATGACAAGATGCTATGTATAAATATGATGCATACTAAATAGCAATTTCTTACGATTGTTTATATTTAAAGGTCATGGAAATATTTGTGAACAAATTTTCAGTACTAGCTCAAGTCTAAGAATAGTTTGAAGAATGGTTGGTGAATTCCAGGCCAGCTTAATACATTTAAAATGGATTTAAATGACTCCATTGAATGTTATAACTTTAAAATACATTAATTGTCATTTGAGTAATTTGCTATACAAACGTTTGGCTTCTGTTGAAATAATATATTTGTTAATATTATGTTAATATTATGTCATTCTCTTTATCATATTAATACACTGCAGTATTTTTTCACGTCCAATTTTAATTAAAATGAATTTGTTTAAAATGTTTTTATGAAAATTAAAAATAGTGAATATTGCTTGCAAGTTACATTGACATAAGTAATCAATATGTAAAGCAAAGTCATGCGTTTAACTTCACATGTTTTGAAATATGATAATTAGTTGAAATAACTACTGCATGGTTTCGTCGGTGTGTTCATGGGCAAGACACTTTCTCTTAGCCTCGTCCGTCGGATGGGGACGTAAACCGGGCGGTCCCGTGTATCGGTCTATCCTCCGAGCACGTTAAAGAACCATAGGAATTTATTCGAGAATAAAAGTAGGCCGCGGTTCCCGGAGTCCTATGTATCCTTCCCCTCTCTCTGGGGTGGCTCTAAATAACCTATACTGTGTTGATGAGCCGTTAAACAACATTCAATTACTATGTATACTGCATTGTGCGTTTGTTTGAGAACAACATATTAAATACGAATGTTATTATATATTAGTTTTTAGGTCTACTGGCCGAAGGCCAGCAGAGCTTATGGGATGACGAGTTGTCCGTCGTCCGTCCGTCATCCGCCCGTCCATCAGTCCGTCCGTTGTCCGTCTGTAACTTTTGCCTTGTGCACAGTCTAGGGCCTTCATTATTAATTGGATATTTACGAAACTTTACCAGTGTCTTTATATCGATGATAGCTCAGACAAGTTTGAAAACCAGCCGGATCGGATTAGTTTTACCGGAGTTATGTCCCTTGTTTTGCTGAAAAATGTCATATTAAGCCTTTTGAATACTCTAGCACCTTCATTTATTATTTGATCCTTATTAAACTTGCGGAGATTGTTAATATCAATAAAAGCTCAGTCAAATTCGAAAACCAACTACATCAGATAAGTAACACCAGAGTTATGACCCTTGTTTTATTCCTGAAAAATGTCATTTTCTGCCTTGTGAACACTTTAACACCTTCATTTATTATTTGATCTTTACCAAACTTGCACAGATTGGTAATACTAATGAAAGCTTGGACAAGTTCAAAAACCAGCTAAATTGGGTCAGTAACACCAGAGTGGCCCTAGTTTTTTCTAAAAAATGCCGTTTTCTGCCTTGTGAACACTAGCACCTTGATTTATTATTTGATCTTTACCAAACTTGCACAGATTGTTAATATTAACGAAAGCTCGGACAAGTTCATAAACCAGCTATATCGGACCAGGAACACCGGAGTTATGTGCCCTTGAATTATTGAAAAATGCGATTTTCAACCTTGTAAACACTCTAGCGCCTTCATTTTGTATTCGAAATTTCCCAAACTTGGCCAGATTGTTGATAACAATGAAAGCTCTGAAAAATGTGTAAACCAGCCAGATCGAACCAGTACCACCGGAGTTATGGTTATGGTTATTGCCCTTTTTCAATATTTGTTAATGTACACTGGAAACCCCAGGGGTCGTGGGTTGGAAACCTTGTTTCATGGGTTCAACTTTTATTTTTATTTTTTTTTTATTTAATTTTTTTTTTTATTTATATATATATATTTATTTTTTTTGAAGTTTGAGTGTTTTTTTTTGTTTATTTCTTTTTTTCCTCATAAGAAAGCTTGGTTGTTTTTTCTTTAATTGAGAGCTTATGGGCCGTAAGTGTTGGATCAGTTTTACATAGAGTTATAGGGAAGAACAAAAAATCTTCTACTATGAAACTTCAAGAGACAAAGGTTAATATTTTTTATTTATTATTAGCTTATGGATCCTCTACCAAGTTTGTTCAAATGGTGATCATGGGCTCAAATTTGGCCCGCCCCAGTGGTCACAGTTTTACATAGACTTATATAGGAAAAAACTTCAAAAATCTTCTTCTCTGAAACTACAGGAGCTAAAGGTTTAATATTTTGTATTTATTATCAGCTGTATATAGACTTATATATAGGGAACTTTAAAACTCTTCTTTGAAAACTACAAGAGTCAAAGGTTTAATATTTGTTACTTACACTCAGCTTATGGCCCTCTATCAAGTTGTTAGAATGGTGACCCTGGGGTCAAATTTGTGAAATGTTCCGGGTGCATAGTGAATTGTTCCTGGTGCATAGTGAAATGTTCATGGTGCATAGTGAAATGTTCTAGGTGCATAGTGAAATGTTCATGGTGCATAGAGAAATGTTTGTGGTGCATAGTGAAATGTTCGTAGTGCATAGTGAAATGTTCGAGGTGCATAGTGAATAGTTCCTGGTGCATAGTGAAATGTTAATGTTGCATAATGCAATGTTCATGGTACAGAGTGATATGTTCATGGTGCATAGTGAAATATTCTTGGTGCATAGTGAAATGTTCATGGTGCATAGTGATTTGTTCCTGGTGCGTAGTGGAATGTTAATGTTGCATATTGCAATGTTCGTGGCGCATAGTGAAGTGTTAATGTTGCATAGTGAAATGTTCCTGGTGCATAGTGAAATGTTCATGGTGCATAGTGAAATGTTCATTGTGCATAGTGAACTGTTAATGTTGCATAGTAAAATGTTCATGGTGCATAGTAAAATGTTCATGGTACATAGTAAAATGTTCATGGTGCAAAGTGGAATGTTAATGTTAGATATGGAAATGTTCCTGGTGCATAGTGAACTGTTAATGTTGCAAAGTCAAATGTGCATGGTGCATAGTGAAATGTTCATGGTGTGAATATTCATGGTGCATAGTGAAATGCTCTTGGTGCATATTGAAATGTTTATGGTGCATAGTGAAATCTTCATGGTGCATAGTGAACTGTTCATGGTGCATAGTGAAATGTTCCTGGGGCATAGTGAAATGTTTATGGTGAATAGTGAAATATTCATGGTGCATAGTGAACTGTTAAAGTTACACAGTGGAATGTTCCTGGTGTATAGTGAAATGTTCCTGGTGCATAGTGAAATGTTAATGGTGCATAGTGAAATGTTCCTGTTGCATAGTGAAATGTTCATGGTTCAGAGTGAAATGTTCATGGAGCATAGTGAAATGTTCCTGGTGCATAGTGAAATGTTCCTGGTACATAGTGAACTGTTCATGGTGCATAGTGAACTGTTCATGGTGCATAGTGAAATGTTCCAGGTGCATAGTGAAATGTTCTGGTGCATAGGGACATGTTCATGGTGAATAGTGAAATGTTCATGGTGCATAGTGAAATGTTCCAGGTGCATAGTTAAATATTAAAAAATATAAAAAGAAAATGGCCACCAGGTTGCCATATTGGATCCCAGCGGACATATGACTCATACATATTAGCCACTCGTTACCTTTTAAGCACAGGCCAGATTCATTAAACATTTCAAGTCTTTAATCCAAAACTCACAAATAAAGAAGAAGAAAAAAGCTGCCCCTATCTAGCAGACGTCATACTGGATCCAAGCGACGGCCATATTTGATCTGAGCGGAAAGATTGCATGTGTGTCAGCTCCTCATTGCCTTTAATACACATGTCACATTGCATGAACCCATCTCAAAGCAAATGATGCAGCTGTCCAAGACAGAAAGAAATGGCCCTCAAGTGGCCGTTCATTATTGAACCGAACGGGCCAGAAGACTGATTTATAAGACCCTAAGGCACTAAATAGATTTCATGAACCTGTTTCAACGTGTTTACATCCGGCTTTTTCTAGAATCTTAAATTTTAAAAATATTCAAATTCGTGATAAAAATGTCATATTAAATTAAATTATGATGTTTATTGATTTTAAAATTGAATAAAGCATATATTTTAAACGCAATAGGGAATAAACTGAATACGTTAATTCTGGGTGAGTAACATAGGTTAGCAACTATTAAAATGAAATATTAATTTGCTGTACATTACGTCGTCCGAGTATTAGCTTTCATACCCCATCCAACCCCTTCTCTAAGAATCGAAAACGGGGTTGGCTGGGGTATGAAATGAAATCCTAATTTTGGTTTAAAAAGTTTACATATTGTAAAATTAAAACATTAAAGGGTAATTGTAAACAGGTTATCTCATGTTTTCAGCAAAAATAAATTAAACGTGGTTTATTATCGAAATATCCGCTAATATAACCATTCCCATCGCTTAATGGAATTAAGGCGGGACCACGTAATGAAATAAACCTCTTGTGTTTCTTGGACTGTCTCGATTACTACATATACCTTTGAGTTCTTGCAATGCAAATACAAGTCTTATATACAATATTCTTTAATTAAATGGCGCCAAATGTTTATGATATGAATGTCGTAAACGAGTTTTTATAACATTCTAGAATAAATTATAACTACCTTGAAAAATGCATATCTAATCCGTCTTTAAGAAGTATGTCCCCTTGAAGTCTCAAACATTTCTACATATGTTTACATGAAATTGTAGTACCTCATCTCATTAACCTAGTAAGAAACATAAAAATATAGTTCAGAATTAAAATAATATAAATAAAGAGGTTGTAATAGGCACTTCAAAGGGAATCAAACATGACTTAGAAAGCAACAGTATGAATCCAATTTTACAATAAAGCTTGCAATAATTATGTAATCTTGATAATCTTAAATATTTAGTGCTATCAATTAAAATCATAAATAATCATTTCGAAAACAAAGTCAATGTTCATAATCAATACACAAAAAAATGCACGCATATGTTATTTACAGACTTGCTCAAAGTATTTTATGGTTACCGGCACAATTGCTAATTTATAGATTATGCTACTCACAATATTTGATTTCAATATTTAAACAAAGGTTGCATAGAACAACTATATATAGTTTGATTACTTTTACTGGCTGGTGCAACCCAGACAATGATATCAACAGACTGGTTTTAGCTCTACTGGCTAAAGACTTAAAGATAAATATTTAGGCAGTAGAGCGTAAGGGCCTCTTGTTATTGACTTATAAGCTGTGTTCATTGCATAATTAATGATCAGAAGAAATTATAACTTGGTGGGTTATTATTAACCCATATATCAGTCTTTTTAATGTGTTAGATACCGGTAAGCACAAAATGTTGTCGTTTACTACTTGCTCCATGATAATTGAATAATTATTGAGACAAAACACACATATGCAAACAGATTAAATAAAGATATATGAAGCTGTTGTAATTTATGTCGCAAAAATGGACATGAGTTGGTGGTATTTAACAAGTTTCCAAGGTTGCGTGCATGAATTACCTAATCGTTACTTTTTATCTACTTTTAGACAATATTCAACCTCATTTATTGTTATATTTTACCATAAACGTATTTTTTGAAATTACCACAACACCATTAAAATAAGTTTATGTTAATTCTTTTTCAGCTTTAACAAGAAACAGTTTTTAGCCAGAAAAAATGGCGAAAGTACTCACTTCTGACGTAACAAGTGCACAGAAATCGTGTGAACCATGCACGTATAAAAAACAAACATCTGTAGCGGTGTGCTTTTGCAAAGATTGCGATGAATATCTGTGCAGTGATTGCAAAGAAGTACATGCGTCTTTTAAAGCAACAAGAGCTCATATACTGATAGAGAGCAGAGGTATTGACAAGCATCAATCTGCTGGAGCAGTAGCAAGGTATCGTAAATAGTAACAGTTACATAGTAATATTTATTGATGATGCTAAACATTATCTTAAAATATCTATAATATCAAGTTAGATCTACAAAAACAAAGTTCTTCGTTCCCTTTAAATATGTGTTAATGTTTAAGATGTGAAAAAACAGTTTTACGGCTGAATGATTTAGTGCAAAACAAAAACGTGTAGGTGACTCTTAACGTTATTACAAAGAACACACTGAAATAGTGTAAAAGATACGTACTCGAGAATATGAATTAGTCAAGGAAGAAGAAGTCGAGGCATTTTTTTTAGCTCACCTGAGCCAGTGAGCTATTGTGACCGCTTTTTGTCGTCCGTCCATCCGTTGGACAATTTTGACAAAATTTCACATGGATGATACTGAGATCAAATTATTTCAAAATTATACAAATTAAGTCAATGCGGCATCGAAGATGGCCGCCATTACCATAAATAATCAAAACCTTAAACAAATCTTCTTCTCAAGAACCACTGAACATATTTTGACAATTTTTATTTATAAATGATCGCCAACTCCTAGGCTGCAGAAGTTATACAAAAGAAGTTCCTATGGTCAAACATGTCTGTGCCCCGGGGTTCCAAAGTTTGTGTATGTAGATTTTACATGTTTTACATAGACTTATAAAAGGCATTTGTAAACGACATCTCCTCAGAAACCGCTTGACCAATTTTGACTAGATTTCACATGGAGGATACAAAGTCATACAAATTAGGTCAATGCGACATCAAAGATGGCCGCCATTACCGTGTACAGTCAAGATCTAGCTTAAGAAATCTTCTTCTCAAGAATCGCTGAACATATTTTGACGGCTTTATTTATGAAAGGTCGCCAACTCCTAGACTACAAAAGTTATGCAAACGAAGTTCCTAAGGTCATAAATGGCTGAGCTCCGGGGTTCCATAGATTTTACATGTTTACATAGACTTATATTGGGAATTTAAATCAGCTTCTTCTCTAAAAGCACAAGACATAGATCTGTCCTATATTGTATGTAGCATAAGCTTATGGTCCTCTACTCTTTGTATTTTTGCTTTTTAATAATGTCCAGAAACTCCGTATTTGTTTCAGACACGTGAATCTTGTCTTCCATCCAAATAACCTTCACACATTTCCTATCTGTACATTTCCATACAAACGTTCTTTGTAAATATGAAGAACCAAGTTTTGCAACTTTACCTTATGTCGTACAAAGTTTTCAATCTAATAATCAATTGCACTTGTTAACTACTTTTTCCTCTTTGCAAAAATTCTCAGGTAAGTGACTCAGGGCCGGACCTATTGTTTATTTCATTTGATGCGTGTTTTTATCATATTACCAAATCCACTGAGGATTTTAGTACAAACTGGTGTGTAGAGAACATGCGGACCCAAACTCCATTTCTACTTGGAACAAGTTAATTTTTAAAATCATATATGCCCGTATTAATCTGAATACAGCTTTACCTCCTCCGAGACCTAGATTTTCGTTTCTTAATTTAAAATTGGGTATTTAAAAATTTCAGGAAAACTGATTTAGCTTCTGCTGATTAAAGTAGCTATCCAGCCAACAACAGCCACATTTTACAACATGTGTATGTACTGTTTTTAAACCTACTGACGACGAGGTGTATATATATATATATAACTTCAATATTTTGGGAATCCGAACGCTATAGACACAATATAATAAACAGCTTTAAACAGCCAGGCCAAACAACAAAACTGGATCGTCGATTTAAGAGTTACTTACTCATATTCATTTTACACATATTCAGTAATAGGTATTTTAAGAACTAATAAACAAATCTGTACCTTTAATCTGCACATATACATTATTATTTGACCTAAACACCTTGATGGAGTTTTGATAAACAGGTGTGTAGTGAAATTTTTGCCATTATTTGGCGGGTTTGTTTCTTTAAAGCTACAGACCCCCTATATTAACTGGTAATAACTCATGAATATGAATGAGCCACGTGTGAAATAGTTTCAAATCGACGAACACCCCAAAAGTCGGTATATAAGGCAGAAATCGATGCGTAAAATATCACATTTTTATTTAGCCATCGTACAGGTAACATCGATAAATATACGGCTTCAGAATATATGTGATAAAAACAGTACTTGCCCGGAACGGGATTTGAACCACAGCCGTTGCGCTTTTAAGTTTTGAAGGCCGTACATTTAACCACTAGACCAAGGCTATTTATTGGTTTGTTCTAGCATTATTAACACTAAATAGGCATTACGTAATAACTAGCACACAAACAAACTCATCATGCTCTAAATAACAAGTCGATATATGGTTGTTTTGAGGCGGATTATTGGTTTCATATTGATAACATATAGTATTACACCAGGCAATGCTAATTTACACGTCCGACAAGATGGTCTATATATTTATGGATTCATCTTGATTTGCGTTGAAATATATGTAATGTTATTTTGCCTCATAATAAATTGTAGTTTGTATACCATTTTCTCAAGCAGCGTTATAGCTCAGTGATAGAGCACCTGACTTGAAATCAGAAGGTCGTGTGTTCAAGTCCCGAAAGAGGCAAATCTTTTTTTCTTCTGTAAATCATAATGTTACCTGTGTACAGGTACGATGTGCACTGGTCGACGTCTATACAATAAATGATGTCCTGCGTTATATTTGCTCGCTTAAATACCCGATTTCGACATGAGCTGGTGAACATGAAGTTACAAATAAAGACACGCCTACAAAGAAGAAATCGATATATATAGAGGGTCTGTAGCTTTAAGCAGCAGCTAACTATGGGAAGCCATAACCGTCAAAATGTGGATATTTACAAACCATTCAATGACAGGCGATTTAATTCAATATTTGATGACGTACATATTGATTCGATGCGACGTGTAAACTATGTTTATTCGTTACAAAGTGAATTGATACGGTTCTATGAATGATATCTATTTGCGTCGTATGGTTTGAAATTTTACACCGTATCATTTCACTTCGAACCGTATCAATTCACTTTGTAATGAATGAACAGAGTTTAAACGTCGCATCGAATCAATATGTACGACATCAAATGACTTCATGTTGAATTAAATGGCCTGTCATTGAATGGTTTGTAAATATCCACATTTTGACGGTTATGGCTTCCATAGCTAACATTGTCATTATTTTTTGACGCCTACACCACGTCAAGATTTTATTCTGGAATTCGGGAGCACTAATTCGTATACAATTCATAACTTTCACATCCGGTCAACTTCCGGTAGGTTGAAATATTCCGTAGGTGAAAATAAAGTGGTTTACTCGGACTTTATACTTAATCTCTATATGAAAAATGAAAATATTAGATTATGATTTAAATTAAATGTATCCATATTGGTGTTTTAAAATCAGACAACACCAAAAGAAGATACATATATGTACACAAAAAATGAAGCTTTTGATATAATTATCACTACAAACTAGTTTTATAAAGAGCTAAAGTCAGTTGAGCGCCAACGATAAACACCGAGTTTACCCCCTACCAGAATGTGGAGGTCTTTTATATTATTGATCTCTGATTGTTCAAATTATTTTGATGATGTCATGTGAAGGTTATGAAGTTTGTTTTTTTTACATATTTCTGTTGTTTTTTTTTCAACTCTTACAAATGTTGCCCCCTCCACCCTGCCTCCCCTCCCTACCCACCCCACCACTAAAAATTGGATTTTTTTTATCTTTTTACATATTTTTGTGCTGTTTTGGTCAATTCTTACATAGCTTCTTACACATATATGTCGCCCGCCCGCAAACCCCCCCCCCACCACCACCACCACCCCCACACTCGAAACTGGAATATTGTTTTTTATTTTTTTATTTTTTGCATATTTCTGTGTTTTAGTCAATTCTTACACAGCTTCTTACATATATATGTTGCCTACTCCACACACCCCATCCCCACCTCTCCCCCCAACCCCACACAAAAGTCTTTTTTTTTTTACACATTTCTGTGTTTTTGTCAATTCTTACATAGCTTTTTACACATACATGTTGCGCCTTCCCCATCCACCTCCCAACCTCTCCCTCCACCCACACTCAAAAGTAGATTTTTTTTTACATATTTATGTGTTGTTTTGGTCAATTCTTACATATAGCTATGTTGCGCCACACCCAGCCACAACCCAGCCACGCCCACACCCTCACCTTTCACTCGAAACTGAAATATTTTTTATTTTATTTTTATTTTGTTACATATTTCTGTGTTGTTTTGGTCAACTCTTACAAATAGCTTCTGACACATATATGTTGCCACCCCTCCCTTGACCCCCCTCCCCCAACCCCTCTCGAAACTCGATTTTTATAAAAAAAAAAAATTACATATTTCTGTGTTGTTTTGGTCAATTTTTACACATAGCTATGTTGCACATCCACCCATCCACCCTTCCCCCGCCAGCACCCCCCGCCTCCACACTCGAAACTGGAATATTTTTTTTCCATATTTCTGTGTTGTTTTGGTTAATTCTTACACATAGCTTCTTACACATTTATGTTGCCCCTACCCCCACCCTCCCCCCACTGGTTTACGGGCTCCCCTCACATGGAGGACAGGGGGAGGGAATTGTTTTCATTTTATCATCCATTATTTGAATATTACAATTTTAATATGAACGCAATCATTTACATATAAAGCAATTTAGATTAAATTTAGATACACAGATGAAATATCAATGAAAATTTGAAATGAGACCACAATAAAAATTGCCAGATATCAGCTTTTTCCCCGAGTTGCCTTTCGACCACAAAATTCTTACAAATAACAGCAATTTTGAATTTTGAAGTTATATACTAGCTATATAATTTATTATTCTCTGAAAAATCGAATAGTCCAGCTGCGCGGTTCTCCGACAGCTCTTGTTAAATACGGACTTAAATTCCTAAACGTATTTAATGCTGAAACAATTATTTTAACACAATTTCATATTTTTAATGTGGTGGTCAGTCTACAGCAGTAAATGTATTCGGCCATTACTGAACAATCTTAAACTGAATTAATTGTAGTCACAATTAATATATTATGTCCCTTGATTTTCTGAAATATACTAACATTTGGGCTCGTTAACACGATTTGGCATTCCTTTTGCATCCAATATTTTTCAAACTTTACCAGTTTGTTGATATCAATTAATGAGCGCTCGGAAGAGTTCGAAAACCAGTCAGTTCGGACCAGTAATATCGGAGTTAGTTAAAAATACTAAAGTTTGCCTTGTTAAACACGATAGAGCCTTCATTTCTCATCCGATTTTTACCATTGTTTATGTCAATGAAAGCGAGTTTGAAAACCAGCCAGATTTGACGGCATACTCCGGACCCTTGATTTTCTGATATATGTGATAATTTGGCCTCGTTAACACGATGACGCCTTCATTTATGATCCGAGCTTTTCCAAACTTTACCAGATTGTTGATATCAATGAAAGCTCGGACGAGAGCGAAAACCAGCTAGTTCGAACCAGTAACATCGGAGTAATGGCCCTTGATTTTCTGAAATATGCCTTAATTTGGCCTCGTTAACACAATTTGGCCTCGGTTTGCATCCAATCTTTTTCAAACTTTACCAGATTGTTGATATCAATAAAAGCTCAGACAAGTACTTGATGGATTGTCATGATACTTTACAGGAATGTTACTCTTGATGTTGGTTGGTCCTGAGTAATGATGTCGACCACAGCTAAAACATATTTTACACAAGTACACCTTTGTGCATACCATATGCTATTGATTTGGCACCTTTACGAACTTGGCTGGCATGACATTTATTTATGCTCCGCGAAATTTCCCCGATTTTTCCCCGAAATTTCCTCGAAATTGTCGGGGGAGCATATAGCTGCCATCATGTCCGTCCGTTCATCCTGCTTTCTTGTCCGCTCAAATCGTTCTACTTTTTTCATCCATTTTTTTTATGAAACTTCAGAGGAAGTACCAGTTTGATGTCTAATAGCGCATATTGTCGGGACGTTCCGATTGAAAGATTTGTGGCAGAGTTACGGAACTTTGACATTTTTCGAATCTAAATCTTGTCCGTTCAACTCCGCCTACATTTGTCTTCCGATTTTCATGGAACTTCACAGAACTCTTACGTTTTTCGAATCTAAAGCTTGTCCGCTCAACTCCTCCTACACTTTTCATCCGATTTGCATGATACTTTATATGAAGTAGCTAGATTATGTCCAGTAGCGGATATTGTCAGGGTGTTGTAATTGAATGATTTTTGGCGGAGATGTGGGACTTTGAATTTTTTCAAGTAAAAAGCTTTTCTGCTCAACTTCTACATTTTTCATCTGGTTTTCATGAAACTTGGTAGGAAGTATCATTATGATGCCTATTAAAACACATTGTCAGGATGCTCTGCTTGAATTTTCTTTATTGATTTCTTTTGGCGAAGTTATGGACTTTGAACTTTATTAAGTATTTAGCTTGTCCGCTCAACTCCTACTACGTTTTTCATCTGATTATATTTCATATGTTCATATTTGTACCTTTATTCGGGAAGAATCCATCGGTTCTACAGATTTCTTGTTTTTGACAACAGACACATGGCCACCAGCAGCCATCAGTGTGTACAAAGAGTTCTATTGGGAAAAAATGTGGCAACTACTCCTCTGAAACTACTTGAAGGATTTTCATAAAACTTTACTCTTGTTACAAAACATATTTTCATTTGAGAAATATTGAAAATTAAATGGATTTACTCTGACAACTGTAAGGGCTACTTGGATTTCAAGCATGCCTCCTCCAGGCATGCCTACAGAAAATCTTGTATTTACCTTTACAGCATTTATTGTATTGTTCAATGATTAACAAACACTGCCCCTTCAAATTATGACAAACATATAAAAATGTATGATATCATTACAAGATCTAGCTGTTCAGATCTTCAGAAGAGCGTTTCAAGGTGATTAACATCTTGTATTTTAATTCAGTCCGTACCACGTGACGTCGGATGTAACTTATCTGATATGCTAATCTGTTTACAACGGTGCGTATGTTGGTAGCTTCTTTTTGTCAGTCGGATTTTTCATAGAATACTTTTACAAGAAAATTGGCATTGTTTTTTCGACATGCACAGCAAGCGGCAAGAACAATGAAAAAAGAGCGATCCGCAAATTGTGTGTATTATTTTAATGGACAGTATTTCCACATCCTCTTGAAAATGTCTGAAAACTGAAAAAAGCTGACCCCTAAAATCGCGCATACGTGTGCAAGCAATGTGTTTGTCTCGCCTTTTGAAAAAAAGCAACACATAGGCGCCATTTTGTCCCGCTAATATTGGCGGAGTCAACGGCGTCAACATATTGTATTATAACTTTCTTGTGTCTGGGAGTAGAATGTTCAAATTTGACATATAACCTCAAGGTCATTGTCATTCCGAAATAACGTCAAGTAACGTACATCCCTCCAACTGACCCTGGATTGGAGTCAGTGTCACTTGAATACATAAACCGTCACTATTTTGCGTTAAAACTTTTCAATGTTAACATTTTGGTTAAATTGTGTGTATATTTAATTACAACTTTCTTGTCTTTGGAAGTAGTATTTTCAAATTTAAAATATGCACCTTTTGCATTGGCTATTGTCTGTCAGAGTCAGTGACACTTTAAATATATGTACCGTCAATATTTTGTGTTAAAATTTTGGTTAAATTTCGGTTAACTTGAGGGTCAAAGTGACTTTTCCAAGGAGGTAGCCCAATTGACAACCCTGTTCGTGTTTGTGACGTCATATGCCTTTATTCTTTGTTAACATTGTCATTCATGTTTGTCCTTTTGGGTGTTTTGGGGTTTTACTGTGTTCTGTGAAAGCTGCATTTCCTGTTCTTCTTTTATACAATGTTTACTCTGTAACTCTTAGGAATAGATTTACGAAGGTCATCTTTATATTCTCAATGAACATTCTTCTTCATATTTCAGTAGTTTTCAGCCCTTTAACTGATACTTGGTATGGGTAGGTTGTCACTTTAATACATGTACCGTCTCTAAATTTCACGTTAAAGGCACTAGACGCCCGCAGATAGTCCAATCTGAATCCGGGCTATTCTCTCTTTCAAAAATGGTTGCCCGTCGGGCTAGTCTAAATAATCTCGGGACAATCAAACTTTTCAAATTAAAATCCGACTAAAAGCGTGTTTTATTGCGTGTAATTTGAAGCCCTTGATTAAAGTTCATCAATTTTGAAGCGCGCATTTCATTGGTTGATTACACGATTTGAACCAATCGTTTTACAGCTTTAATATTGACATTGAGTGGTCAGTCAAGTGAATTTGTACGATTGAACAGAAGAAGACAGATCAATCGAATATTAACAATTTCATCGGTGATTTCGTTTCATATTCTTACTTTTCGATGAATTGCTGTATATTTTTTTCTACTTTTAGTTTATTTTTATATCTGTATCATAAAAACGCTTTACAAAGAACGTTTTTATCACAAATGCAAGCGGCTAAATAACACCAGGAACGCGCATCTATTTTGGATTGTTTAATTTGCGGCGGAACCCAGTAGGTTTTTGACATGATTTGCGGCGCGATCCTAACAATGTAAAAGAAAATAATATTTTTTGTTGTTATATGATGCAATGAATAAATAAAAGAAAAAATAAAGGAAAATAAACCTTATTGTTTATTATTTATTAATTATAAATAAAACAAACTAAAAAAGTGGAATATTCAATATCGACAAAAAATATGTACCGGCAGCTATTCATTGATAATAACAATTTCGGGGCAATTTAAAAATAATAATCAGGGCAAGCGACTTTTCAGTCATGGCAAGTGGACTTTTGGAATCTACTTGCCCTGGGCTAGTCCCCAGTTTTAATTGTATTGGAGCACTGCTTGCATTTGTTCAATCATTAATAGAAATAATCGTATAGAGCCAGCTGTGTTTGCATAGTATTATCTGTTGATCATAGACTACTCCTGTACGAAATGTGACGCCTGTAAATGAGGCGTCATTCTAGTGAAATTCTAGGCGTCAATTGTAATTCAATTATACTGGAAAATCCAGGCGGAATCGGGTTTGAAACCAGGCGGAAAGGAGGCGGAAACCAGGCGTCGAATATGCGTCGTATATAAATTTGTATTTCATGTGGCATTTTTAGAGTATGTGGTAAATAGAATTTCACTTTCATGCGTATTTAATACTGAATTTACTAAACTTATTGGATGCAATTTTATCCATTTTGTTTAATAAATTTAATATTACAATGTCACTCTTTTATTTATAGGTTCTGGTAGCTTTGAATGTTTACTTACACATGGTATCAGACTTACTGTTAGGGAATACCATCATGGTCTTACTTGATGGTCATCATGTCAGTTGGATCAATTGTCCGTGGCAGTGTCTACGTTCTTAAATCACTGAAGTCAGTTCATTGCCAACTGAGTAATATTATAGGTTTTATTACATGATTTGCTTGTTTGTTTGTATGGTGTTTTACATCATTTTCAACACATGTAAGGTTATCTATGACGGTCAATTTTATTTGTTGGTGGTGGAAGCAGACCGGCCAGGATAAACCTAAAAACTAGAGCGTCAAATTAAGAGTTACCAACTTGCAATTAATATTATACATATTCATTCATGGATATTTTAAGAACCGGTGAATAAACCCATACTTTTTATCGATAAAATATACATAATGTACCTAATATGTTATTTTTCTTTTTGGCCTTACCTAAGATGTACATGTATGTGTGGTTTAACTTGTTAGAGTGTCTTCATAGTTTCCACAGTCACGTCATTCTTTCCAGTCATAGAAACAACTGGTGGCTTAAACACTGGTCCGTACTGGAATATACAGCTCATGCCTGCAATAAAGTTCATAATAAATATATATATAATTATAGTTTGAAATAAAATATTAAATACACTAACACTACAAAACACTATCATCATTTTATCCAGGTCATATAATAATGTACATGTGCCAATTGAAAGTGTAGTTTTATTCACGGATTCTTAAAACGCATGATTGAATATGCAAAAAATGAATTACGAGTTGGTTTTAGAGTTTGGCCTTAAGTCTCATTTATTTGACGTCTGGAATACTTTTATTAGCTCTACTGGCCAAGGGCCAGCAGAGTTTATGGGATGGCGAGTTGTTCGTCGTCCGTCGTCCGTCGTCCGTCCGTCGTCTGTCCGTTAACTTTTAACTCGTTAAGACGATAGGGCCTTCCTTTTTTCATCCGATCTTTACCAAACTTTAACAGATTGTTAATATCAATGAAAGCTTGGACAAGTTTGAAAACCAGCCAGATCTGACTAGTAACATCGGAGCCTTCATTTTTCATCTGATCTTCATGAAACTTTACCAGATTTGTTTTACTCTTCTTTTTTTTATTATTATTACATTTTTTTCGTTTAATATTTTCTTTTTTTTTTAAATATTTTATTTTATTATTATTTTTATTTTTTTAATTGATTTTTTTTTTTCATTTTTTTTTTTTTTTTCTAACCAGCCAGATCGGACCAGTATCAGCGGAGTTATGGCCTTTGATTTATTTAAAAATGCTATATTTTACCTTGTTAATATGATAGCGCTTTCCTTTTTCATCCGATCTTTACCAAGCTTTACCAGATTGTTAATAGCAATGAAAGCTCCGATAAATTTGAAAAACAGCCAGATTGGACCATTTACACAGGAGTTATGGCCATTGATTTTCTGAAACTTTTCAGGGATGATCAGTACCAAGCCTAGTTGTACATATCGTCCCCGTGCTACAGTTGAATGATTTTGGCGGAGTTATGGCCCTTTAAAGGTTTTAATACACAAACTTTGCTCTGACTAGTTCTCCTGAACCCCTGGGATGATCAGTGCCAGGCATAGTTGTGCAAATCATCACCATGTTTCGGTTGAATGATTTTTGGCAGAGTTATGGCCTTTAAAATGTTTTAATACACAAACTTTGTCTGGACTAGTTCTCCCGAACCCTTCGCCAGATTTCAACGAAACTTTACAGGGATGATCAGCACCAAGCCTAATTGTGCATATCATCGTCGCGTTCCAGTTTGCAGATTTTTGGCAGAGTTAAGGCCCTTTAACGGTGTTTTATACACACATATTTTCCGGGCTAATTCTCTTGAACCCTGGCTGGATTTCAACGAAACTTGACAAGGATGATAAGTATCAAGCCTAGTTGTGCATATCGTCGTCATATTCCTGTTGAATGATTTTTGGCAGAGTTTTGGCCCTTTAAAGGTTTTAATAGACAAACTTTGTCCAGATTAGTCTCTTCTGAACTCCTTGCCGGATTTCAACGAATCTTGGTGGGGATGATCAGTACCAAGCCTAGTTGCACCTTTCATTGCCTTGTTCTGGCTGAATGAATTTTGGAAGAGTTATAGAGGTTTTAATACACTAACATTGTTCAGACTAGTTCTCCTGACCCTCTAGCTGAATTTCAACGAAACTCGGCAGGGATGATCAGTGCCAAGACTATTTGCGTATATCATCGCCATGTTCCAGTTGAATGATATTATACATAAACTTTATGTTGGGCCTTTTGTATACATACGGACATTTAAAGATGCACCCTGTGAAGTCTCATTGCATTTGACAAATTTCAGACTGTGACACTGTGTATAAGTTGCTTGTATGACGTCACTGCATAGACACCTGTGTTTTGCCGTTCAAACAATGGATTATGAGTACCTAGATTAAAACCATTGCATTTCATATCAAAATGTTTTTTGGATTAAAAGTTTAGTGTGAAGTGGATAACTTAAAATGATAATTGTTCACTTTAGGTATTAAAGTTGTACACTTATGAAATGCAGTGTATCAGTTTAAATAGACTGTTTATGTCTTTAGAGCGCAGAGAATCTATGCGGAAAGTCCACACATAAAAAAGTCAAACGCGTTATCCCCCTATGCACGTCGGAGGACGGCGCAATTATCAAAAATCATCTCGCCGTTCGTTGACGTGTATTTTATGCACTAGGGCCAGGCCTGGCCAAGGTTAATCTTAAAAGCTGTTAAATATTGTATCTACAGAGTGTAGCTTCTCAAAATGTGTAAGTTATATATATAGTACCTGTCATCTGTATAGGTAAATTTAGAAAAGTTCTGTAGTTTACATGTCGTACAATTTGGCTGCTGATGTGGGAATAGCTAATTTAAGAAGTAGAATCTACACAAATTTGAGACTTACAGTTGTATTGATACAGTTGTATTGATTGCAGTAACTTGAGTAAAACGTTAATACTATTATACATATATATGTATATATGTAAAGTATTCTACCGAGGCAATAATTTGCCTTGGTGTAAACAAACTGAGTCCAAAACGCTGTTTCATCAACATCGTCTTTAATCCTAATATTATAAATAGGGCCTCAATGCCTGTACACTGCTGTGAGGCCTCTGTGACCGACGTTGTCCTAAGTAATACACACTGTTTTTGCCGTTTTTCGCACAGTGTCGATAGCGTATACACGCTGAAACCTACTTATCCGAGTAGCGGATGTTCCAATGATGCTATCTGATTATATGTCTACTCCTGGTATCGTGTAAACAAACCACAAATCTGAACAAAACAAATAGTATAGATATATATAGTTTTGTTCAGATTTGTGGTTTGTTTACGCGATACAGACAAGAAGGAGGTTTGCACAGAAAAGACAACGCGACAGTAACGGAGTGCAATGACCTGCTTCGCTTATACGCATGATATAAATACAGCTATACTTTTAAGAAAAAGGTTTTGTACATAAACTATAATTTTTCATAAAAGCTGAATGTTAAATAAATATCTTACTACACTTTCATATGAATATTCTTTTATTTCGTTAAAATATATAAAATGTCACCTTGACCTGTAAATTTAAACAAACTACCAGAACAACGGAAATTGAAATTAGATGCAGTGCACTCCGTGAGTGTCGCGTGACGGATTCGTAAAAATTGTCTTTTCTGTGCAGACCTCCTTCTTGTCTGGGATTTTTTTGTATTTGTTGATGGATTTCCAAGTCAGTAGAGCATATTTGGGTAAACCAATGTTGCAGAAACATAGAAAAATGTATACCGGATCCAATCGCTGATCATTTTACATTTACGCACGAACCATTAAAGAGGTAAAACAAATTTTTTTCGGAAACAAAACGAGTGTGAAATTAGTTTCCAGCCTTCTATTTATATATACATATACTAAAACACTATTTCTTCTCTCTATCCCTCTTCTCCCTCTCTCCTGTTTTTTAAATGTTACATATTTTTGTTTAGTTCCCAACACAGATACAGCTACCTGTGTGGTAATGTGATTTAGTAAGATACATGGTCATAATCACGTTCATACAATCTTTATTAAACTTGTTAACAAGTTTATCAAAAGAGGTTATGACCCTATAATTTTGCAACGCGCTGCATGTTTAGTGGTTGGCCCATTTACAGTTCGCCACTATGCTTTCCTCTTTGATTGGCAAGACACATTCCCTTAGCCTCATCCGTCGAATGGGGACGTAAACCGGGCGGTCCCGAGTATCGATCTATCCTACAGAACCATAGGAATCTATTCGATAATAAGAGAGGGGCACGGTTTCCGGATTCCTATGTATCCTTCCCCTCTCTCTGGGGCGGCTCTAAATAACCTATACTGCGTTGATCAGCCGTTAAACAGCATTTAGTTCAATTCATTTCCATTCCTCTTTGATTGTGCGATGACGGGATAGATTGTGGACCCTATGATGACGTCTACCTAAATACTTATCTATAGGACGGTAGCGTTTGATATTTGGCTTTAATACCATATTATCCCTTATTTGTAAATAGTTTTATTTTTATATATTCACATTAATTTTTTAATTACTACTTCATTTCTTCATCAGTCTTTGCGCACAATATGACCTATCTATGTGTCGACGTGCCGTAAAACAACATTCATTCATTCATTGTCGTATCTTTAACGGTTTGTTCTCTTCTTCTCTGTCTTCTGACAATGCAAAACGAATCACCCCGTTACCAAAATGTCTAACCCTGGGATATAGCAAACCGCGAAAAGTTCCTTCTTTGGACCATTCGTATATAAAATGTATGATAACTAAAGTTTTTGTTGTTTTTTAAGTAAAACAGAATAAATTTACCAGGAGTCAATATTTTCCAGGGGCCATATTGCCACATATGAGAGGTTATATTATTACTAGCTTTCTCGAAAAGTAATTCTACCACAGAACAATTATGACCGGTGGGTGGTGTGGTGTGTGTGTGTGTGGGGGGGGGGGGGGGGGGGGGGGGGGCTGGGCGCAGCTGGGATATTAGTATTGTACGGTCATTGGCAAAAATACCGTTGGGTGTTTAATCTAAGAACCGTGCTTTGAACACAATCACAAGAGTGGTCTAATTATGATTTAAACAAGTGTAACAGTCGTCTAAAGAAAAAAAGGAAATCGACATACAAGTTGTATTTTTTATGATAATACCCCATGTCATGCAATTCGATTGAAATTGCATAGAGTTACACAACTGCAAACGCAAGAACATCTGAATGTTTTGGTCGAATATTTCATAAACTATAAGCGTCTACGTGGCCGAGTAGTTAACAACGTTGCATTGTAAACCTTCTCGCCTCTCACGATGTGGGTTCGAATCCCACTGGGAGCTCGACTGGTAATTTAATAAGTGTCGATTCTTAGGGATGGCGGGAGGTGTATAGAACTGGCTCTACCCAGGAAAAGTGGGTGGTCTGCCTCCACCACAAAACAGCGACCTGCATGTATAACCTTACATGTGTTGAAAATGACATAAACACCATATAAATAACAAACAAACAAATCATAAACTATAATGTCTTTATTTTATAATTGCTAGAAAAAATCTAGCATGTTTGTTGTTTAAAATGTCATCCTCAGAAGAACATTCAAAGTAGATAAAACAAGCTCGAACAGGAAATGTAGCATTCAAAGTCCACAGTCAACCAAAAACACTCACGGTAACAAAAACACAAAATAACAACGATGAAAAAGCAATGTAAAGGATATCACAATTTAAAGGGTGACAATAGGGCAGCCATATTGGAAAGGTCAGCGGTCAAAATAGCCGATGGAGGTTTAAACTAGATTCTAGGTGCACCAAACCTCACTCTTACGCTAGTGGCATCCGAATAAAGCGATGTAGTGTACATATAGAAATCCCCGCCGTGCTTTATCCTCTAACAAACACGTGTATGGTATAGAGGATTCTTTGATTTGAAGTATTTATCTATGCTGTTTTTTGATATGTTATTTTAATCATAATACATTACTCATTACCCTTTGCAGACATACACGTTTAAATAAACTTAACACCTATTGCTTAAAACTGCGTTTAATTATAGAAACGAAACAAACTACGACACACATTACAAACAGAATAGAAAGCACGAGCTTGAGACTGTACACAAGAATCCCATACCAAAGGTGAATATATGCATATATAATGTTATATATATATATATTATTTATCTATTTTTGTTCCGATTTACTTTAGCTTGTAATTAACATTGTAATTAATGCAAAATGATGTAAATGACATATTCCTTTACATAGCTGGCTTTTCAGATAAATGAAATAATTTGAAAACTTTCGACATTTAACAAAAACATATACTGTTTGCATACAATGGATAAAACCTGTTTAGAATCAGTCTTTATAAACACATGTCGAAAGGAAGTATCACTATGCTAACCTTTCTAACGAAAGTTTTTAATTTCATTATTTTGTACAGAATATTCCCGGAAAGCCGATATTTAGTGGCATCAAAGCAAATTCTCTAATGATTTTGTGGGAGCATGTTCAAGCTTCTCTAAGAAAGATCACTACCAGATACGATACAAAGAAGTAATAGCAAACGGGAGATGGAAATATCACCCAAAAGAGCATGTTACTACCTCATCTGAAATCACTGACCTGAAAGCCAAAACACAGTATGTCTTTCAAGTACGAGTCATTCATGATAACGACAGTGAATGGCCGTATGGAGAACAAAGTGAGATAGTAACTACTGCCAGCTCACCTGCCTCAGACATACTGAAACTTTCTTCAATCGTGGTGGACGGAAATCCATGTAAACTTGCATTGCCAATTAGGGAAAATGTGCATGCAAGGAATGAAAAAGCAAAATCAAAGAAATTTGAGATAGGTAACTAGCCTTGTTATATGCTTATTTATTTCTCGACATATCTCCTGCTGTAGATTTAGGGATTTATATTGAAATAGCATAGACAGTTAACTATCTGTTAACATTATATCTGCATACGTAATTAGAATGACACAATATAAACATATAAATGTTAATTGTTACGAATAACACAGACAGACTTGTACTAAATCTATATTTCAATATGAACGTATACATATGTACATGAACAAGTATTGGGTAATGACAGTTTCTTTCTACATAAAATGTTTTGAATGCCATGAGAGAAAGTGTAAAGATGAAATGAGTCGCATACGAAATCCTATCACAGCAGTAACGTCGTCTCAAGTGACACTTTCTTAGAATAAAACATTGTATATTTGAACAATAAATAACTTAAGCATAGAGATTATGAAATTATGCTTTTTCATCCTATTGTTTAAATGTGTTCATTTTGCCGTTTGCCGAGCCTAGTGACACATAGACAAGGAAAGATACGAGGGCAATGCCTGAATCACAACTCGTGGTTTGCTAAACAATAACTTCTTGCTTTTTAAATATCAATCATGGATTTTACATTTATCGAAGATGTCTTATTTATTTTCACTAAGGTACGTCGCCAAAAAATTATACCGATGAAAAAACCATTATGTTAGTTGGCGCAACCGGTACAGGGAAGAGTACACTAGTTGACGGCATGGTAAACTATTTGCTTGGTGTAAACTGGCACGACACTTTTCGTTTCACCATCATCAACCTAGAAAAAGATGAAGCGGATCGTCTCCATAATCAGGTAAATTATACGTACATGTAAAGATAACGGTATAAGAATGCATGCAAATCCGAAAGCGAGGGAAGAGTGATAAAACCGGAAACATCCTTCTTCTACTATCGAATAGATATATTTTAGAATATGTCCGGGAAATATGCATGGGATCATCTGGTTTACATCTAACGCAGTTACCCACGGCCTTGTCTCATCTACACAACTTCTCAGTAACTAACGAGGGATGTAGACTAGCATTTAAATCTACATGCCACCAGTATATGCCTGATTAGTAATTACTCTTTAAACCTTCAAAAATATGAGTATGTTGCAAATAAACTTCCATATGCCGTTACACTAATTTTTCTTCCTATAGGCTGTATCGCAAACCGAATGGATAACAGTCTATAGAATTAACCCTCATCCTGGCAGCAGAATCGGACTCACACTAAATATAATTGACACACCCGGATTTGGAGATACAAGAGGCATACAGAGAGATCATCAGATCATTGAGCAGATACGTCAACTGTTCTCAGAACCAAATGCTCGGGGTGTAGCTTTTATAGATGCTGTATGTTTCTTGATCAAAGCACCTGATTCGCGATTAACAGCAACTCAGATATACATATTCGAATCGATAATGGGTTTATTTGGAAAAGATATAAAACCAAATATATGTTCACTTATTACATTTGCAGATGGTGTAGAACCTCCAGTAATATCTGCCTTGACGGCGTCCAAACTCCCATTTGGAAAACACTTTGAATTTAATAACTCGGGCCTCTTTGCCAAAAATGTAGATTTAGATAGTTCAAATCTTTCACAGATGTTTTGGGATATGGGCTGTGCAAGCTTTAAGGCATTTTTCGAACACATAAAACAAATGGAAACAAAAAGCTTACAAATGTCAAAGGATGTTCTAGAAGAAAGACACAAACTTGAGATAACAGTTCAAACTCTACAGCCAACAGTTAGTAAAGGCCTGTCAAAGCTGGATGAGATTAAGACGGAGATGAACGTGTTCCAGCAGAATAAAACGGAGATTGAAGATAATAAAGACTTTAGATATACCGTTACAGAAATCCATCAAGATAAGAAACCTCTCCCTCCAGGGTCGTGTGTTACAAACTGCCTCACTTGTAATTTGACTTGTCATAACAATTGTGCAATTCCTCGTGATGAAAATAAGAAGGGTTGCTGGGCCATGGATACAAATGGAAATTGTGAGCAGTGCAAAGGAAAATGTCATTGGACTCTACACCATAATAATCCATATATATTTGATTATATACCAGTAAAAGTGGAAAAAACATATCAAGAGAAACTTAAAAAGTATGAACAAGCATTTGGCCAAAAACTGACGCATGAAACATTAATAGAAAAAATGGCAAACGAGCTTCATCAATTAGAAAATTGCATAGATGGTTTGATGCAAACAGTAAACACATGTAATGACCGACTGAAGGAGATTGCCCTTCGACCAAATCCATTAAGCATAGTGGAGCACATCGACTTAATGATAGAAGCTGAAAAGTCAGAGAAAAAGGAAGGTTATAATGCAAGAATCACAATGCTACAAAAGTGTCGCCAACGGAATGAGATAGGACTTCATGTTCAACATTTCAGTGAAGAAGCCCGTAAAACGAAGACACTATATGAGCGACTAGGAGAAAAAAAGGACGATATAATAGGCCTCTTTGAGAAACTCATGAAGAAAATTTAAATGATTGTGTTCCTTGGAAAACTCTGGTTATTAGATTGGGGAATGTCGTTGGTCGGGTGGCGTCAAACTTTTAGTTTCCGCTCTTAAACTTTTGTTAGGAATGAGCTATTGCGATGAACTTGCAGGGTAGGTAGCTTATATGGAAATGAAGCTTGGGATTGTATTTGGGGTCACTGGGGTCAAGATCAAGATCACTGTTACTAAAAATAGAAAAAAGGTTTCCGCTTCATAACTTTTGATAGAAATGAGATATTGCGATAAAACTTGCAGGGTAGGTAGCATATATGGAAATGAAGCTTGGAATTGTATTTGGGGTCACTGGGGTCAATGGCACTGTTACTAAAATTAGAAAAACGTTTTCCGCTCAATAACTTTTGTTAGGAATGAGGTATTGCGATGAAACTTGCAGGATAGGTAGCTTATATGGAAAGGAAGCTTGGGATTGCATTTGGGGACACTGGGATCAAGGTCACCATTACTAAAAATAGAAAAACAGTTTTCACTTAATAACTTTTGTTAGAAATGACATATTGCATGGGATTGCATTTGGGTCTCTGGGTTCAAGGTCAAGGAAAATATTTGTTTGTCAGATGGATAAGACAGATAAACATTATAGTTATATACTGATGAAGATTGGTTAACTGCTCATGCTTAAAATTCAAGACGAACAGAACGAGCACCTTAAGTTGGACTTTTCAGTAGGTGTACCCTGAAACAGAGGTGACCTATATTTTATAAAAAGGAGGCCATGGTGATCCACACAAATATTCACCATGTCAGGTAGGTAAGAGGAGATTACTGATGCAGTTTGGTTAATACTGTGCGCTTAAGACAAGATACACATAACGTGTACTTTAACTTGGGGGTAATCCTGACGTACGTGCGGACACATGTACGGAACGCGCGGACACATGCATGGAAACACACACGGACGCACGCAATTACACCTAATGCAAAAATAATCCCTAAGTCGAGCTGTCAGCATGCGAAGTCGATGGGAAAGAGGCCTAATTTATTTACTTCTTTGATGTAATCAACAGACAATGATTGCATATATTTCAGATTTATCTAAACCAGGGTGGTCTACGTTTTTTTGATCTAAGCGTTTATACTCTGTAAAATATGTTTAGCAATTAAACATAGTAATTCCCATTGTATGGATATAAGGCTATGTGTAGCAGCGATTATGCATAATGTAATCAACATAATCAAGAGGTATTTGCAGGACCTTCTTTTTAAACGATATTTCGCGAAAGGGGGTTTATATATAAAAAAAAGTATGTACATCCTTTAACAAAAATTATAAGTTTGTTCTTTTTTCAAGGGAGGTAATTTAAAAATGTAAAACTTTTGTTGGTTATGGCTCTATAGTTGTAAGGTGTATTATCAATAACTTTGCCTGTTTTTTAAAATCTAGGCATGGAACATTAATTGTGTTTAACAGTATTGTGTCATTTTCTTGACAGTATTCCTATGTTTTAATATGAAAAGTCTTATTTAAACTTTAAGGAAGATAACTATGATAGTTACATAATATTACAAATGATAAATGGGAAGAAAAAAAGTCCTGTGTCATTCCAATGTTTTCAGTTACTTCAAAGTATAAAAACAACATTTAATGTCCAATGGGATTTACCGTGTTATTTAATTGCTAAACTATTTTATACAGCATATTAATTTGGCTCCTTCAGGGTAGCATTTACGCCATCTGTCCCAGAATCCACCAACCACTCTTCAAACTATTCTAAGACTTGAGCTCAAGTACGCAAATTTGTTAACACATTCCCATGACCTTCAACATGTTCAAAGGAAGTTGTTATTTGTTAGTATGTATAATATATATACATAGCATCTAGTTATGAATGCTTATGCTTTAAACTTATACAAATATTTGTGATTGGAATTTGCTTACTTGAATCTAAGTCTAAGAGTATATTCTCCAATATGGTTTGTGAAATTTAACGTATACGGATCAGGTGCTTTGATCAGAAATATCTTGTAATTATTGTAAGTAGATAAAACTGAGCAAACAGTTGTTGCATATGTTGATTTAAATTATATCTATTTGTATTTATGTTATGCTAAATGATGAAATATAAGGATTTATCATTGAAATATAACTGCTATTTTTTATTGTTAATTTTCACTGCAGAACTTATTATTTAGTGTCAAAGCAACTTTACTAAAATAATAAACGTTATGTCGTTAGCTTGGAAATTGTCTAAGAAAATGAGTCGTAGTTAGGAAAAACGGTCAAGGATTTTAAGAATTGTTTACAAATATATCAATTTGCTGGTTCAGTTTGTTTAAACGCAACATTTTTATCAGAAGGATGATATGAACTTAAATTCATTGCATTCTAAATAAATAAACTAAGAAAATAAGTCGTTGTATCATAAAAGATATGGTGTTTAAAATAGCAAGTGTACCATACTGAGCCGATGACCATCTGTAGCGTTCGCGTTTTGACTTGAATTTAGATATATAAATGCTTATAAAACTGTAAATGACTAATATGCGATTCCATGTAACAAGTTTGTCACCTTCTCACCTTGCATTGTTGCGAAGAAAACGTTATATAATTGCAATAGAAATACAATAAGCTTTAACTTTCAACAAATATGAGGTTTTCCACGTGAAGTGCAACAAAGGTTTGTTTTAAAGGAATTTAGGAGTGGCCAGTTTTGCACGGTATTTAGCTTGACATACACTCGTACGCCCGTGCGTAACATAAAGCAATTATTTAAGCTAGAAACCTTTATTTCAATGAACAACATACCTGAATAAACCCTGTCGAGAAACTTTCGGATTTAAAGCATTGCACCCAAACCACTAAGCCATGAACTTGTCTCATTTCTATTGTAATAAATGTTAGCGGAAACAATACTATACATTTCTTTAATCATATCGAATCCGCCCCCTTTGCGTCTATATTACAAATGTGCCCTGTATTTATAGTACCATCATTTATTTGAAACTTTGTTTTGTCACGTAATAAACGCCATGCTTGTTGAATGTTGCAGCTGCGAGTATTTCTGTTGTATAACGTGTACCCGGAGAACACGGACGCACCTGGACTAGTTGTACAACAGACACCTTGTATGTATATAAGCTAGTAGCACCATTTACCCGCTCAGCACAATGCATGCCCACCTTTTGTAAATATCATCTGTTGTAAAGACTATTGTCTGAATTATACATAGGTTTACTTATTACCTTATACATATAATAAATATATAAACAACGATTAAAAGATACCTTTATCCAAAACTGGCATTCAGAACTACTGTTCAGGACTTTTCTTTCAGCCGGAGGAATTTTTTTTATATTTCAGACAAAAATTCAAATTTAAACTAAATGAGTTGTATATCAACAAAACAGACATTTTTAGTGGCAAATAAAAAAAATATCCTACTTTTAAAAACCGGTTGAGAAATAAAAATTTCACATGCGAAAGTTGAAATTCTGCTGCATCAAAAGTTAGTTTGTTGTTTTCAGAAATATTATAAAAATCAATTGTTTTAATGTGTTTGGCAAACTCTTGAGGTTAATTGTTATTTGAGATTTTTTAATTTTCTGCTGTCCCATCAAAAAGCAATTTACATGGGAAAACCCAATCAAACAACAGTTTGGTTGTAACATATATGTTTCTCAACTGATTTTCAAAACTAATGTATTTTTATTTCCCATTAAAAATGCCAGTTCCAATGATATAGCATTTGTGTAAGTATTATTAAAAGCAATCGTGCAATTGATGAAAACCCTTTGGCTGAAACAGGTGCGCAGAACAATAGTTAAATTCATCCATTCAAGGACATATTTATTGTTTTCAAAATTTTGTTGGAAAATGTTCAGAAAAGTTAGATGTTCTTTAAGTATAGTAAAAGTGTCATCTCACCGTCTTAAAGTCGAGACGGTGAGATAGCACAAACCACAAAGTATACCAATAAATGAAAGCAAATGTCAGTTATGTAATAATCTCGAGGATGAATTTCATTTCGTTTTAGTATGTTCAATGTATTATGAACTTCGTTTAAAATATATCAAATCATACTATTGAAAACATCCTAATATTCTTAAGTTTAAAGAAATAAGGAACACTACCAAGTAAAAATACAAAGAAAGCTTGCTATGAATGTGTTTGAAAGATTTAAATTACGTAATGAATTATTTTACAGTAATACTTAAGTTTCTCCGCTTCAGCTCTAATTAAGTTATTGACATTTAAAAGTTTGAAATTTAAAAGTTAAGTCTGGTTTTTATGACTATACATACTCGACAGCTATAATTATATAAAACAAATACTCAATTACATGTCTGCTAATTGCTTTGAAAACATGTACTATGTATTCTCTATTGATATTTTTGTATAATTAGTGTTAAATAAGCAAGATGTACTCATGGGCCTAAGGCCTTTCGTATGAAATAACTCATCTATATCACGTACACGGTGAGTGCAGCATTTTATTCCTCCGCCAGGATTTAAAATATAAGTATATAGACGAGTGAAAGCTCTTCACTTTTCAAAAATATACGCTTTACAGGTTCAAAGTGCAGTTAACTTCAAAGTAAAACATTGTATATCATTACATGTATACAGGAGCTTAAATGCTTTACAGGTTCAAAGTGCAGTTAACTTCAAAGTAAAACATTGTACATCATTACATGTATACAGGAGCTTAATTGCTCTTTCGGATTTTAAATCATACTCGGGTGCTTTTAATGATGAATGCATTGTAAAAAGCTTTACCGCACTCACCGTGGATTTACTGTTTATTTTTCATTTGTCAATTTAGATTTAACGTTATGTACAATTTATAAATAATATACAGTGAGTGCGTAAATCATCCGCTTTGCTTCATTTCATTTATATAGTAGGCAAAGATCATATGACTGTATGTCAATACTATCAATCAAGAGATTGCATTTTGATTGAGTGTCATTTTGACACGCGGCCGAACGTCTGCTTGTAATTCATTGCACTCAGACCGATATCTTCATATACAATCAATAATAACATTATATTATAATGGTATATGACGAATTTGGCCTGTGTCATTTTAATTTCCAACCAGGCGGATACGGATTTTGAACTGGGAGAATACGAGTACAACCTGTATTGGCCCAGTTGAACTCTTATTGGCTCATTTGATTTCGTAATTACCCAGTTCAGCTCGCATGTACTCATTTATGAAATCATGTGACATATACTGAAATCTTTATATATCTTCATATAGGTCATATAGGTCATTAATTATTACTATTTGAACTGCTTTAATTGTATGGTTAATTTAAAACAATAGTGATCAATCCAGTCATGTCATATTGATTTGTTCTTTGTGCCAAAAATACAGACATTCTATTTATAACTGGACAATAGGTATAAATGTACACGCGATGATGGTTGTAAATAAACATGCAATGATAGTTGAATATGAATATGTATATGAAACGATAGTTGAATATGTACATCTACAAGTAATGATAGTTGTACATGAACATGTATATACGATGATAGTTGTACATGAACATGCAATGATAGTTGTACATGAATGTGTTCATGCAATGATATATTAATATGAACATGTATAATGATGCAATAATATTTAAATATGAACAAGCACATGCAATGACAGTTGCATATAAACATGCACATGCAATGATAGATGCATATGAACATGCATATGCAATGATAGATGCATATGAATATGCACATGCAATGATAGTTGAATATGTACATGCACATACAATGAAAGTTGAATATGTACATGCACATGCAATGATAATTGAATAGGAACATGCACAAGCAGTGCTAGTTGAATACGTTCATGCACATGCAATGATATTTGAATATGTACATGCACATGCACATGCAATGATAATTCAATATGAACATGCACATTTAATGATATTTCAATATGTACATGCACATGCAATGATAGATGAATATCTATATGCAATGTTAATTGAATATCAACATGCTTCTTCAATGATAGTTGAATATGTACATACACATGTAATAATTGAATATGTATAAGCACATCCAATGATAGTTGAATATGTACATGCACATGCAGTGATAATTGAATATGAACATACATATGAAATGATAGTTGAATATGTATATGCACATGCAATGATAATTTAATATGTACATTTATCACATAACTTACGGTGTGGGAGTGGAATAACACCATTCTATATTTTCGATATACCACTAGTAATATAAGTATGCAAATAAGCAAATAAGCCTGATATGTGCTGTCAAAAAGAAATCGATAATAACTATGATCCAATTCGCACGGTTTCACGTGTTAAAGTGACAGGCAAAATGCCTTAAAAGTCGATATGTGAGTTATGTGATAAATAGAATCTATCATTCATTCTCATTCATTATTGAATTTATTAAACTCGTTAGCAAAAGTGATATAATGCTCGGCAAGAGCCTTGCATTATATCATTTTGCCAACTCGTTTAATAAATTCAATAATGAATGAGTACTCATGTACGATCCTCTATGTACAATCAATGATAGTTGAATATTTACATGCACATAAAATGAAAGATGTACATGAACATGTACACGCAATGATAGTTGTACATGAACGTGTTCGTGTTCATCAACATTAGTTGTGGCAAGACTGGTGATATTTTGTGTAAAATGTACAGCATCTTGTGATTCTGTTGAGTAACTTATTAAGCATAAGGCATCACAATTGTTAATATTGAAACAAAGCAGACTGCATGTACTTACAGTTAACGTAAATATGTCTGCTTTAAATAGTGTTGTAATAGTATGTAACCAGACTTTATATAATCATGTTTTAAAATGGGTGGAGTATATATTAGTAATATTTGTAGTAACTTGAAGTTTAGCCAGAGACAACAATAATAATAATAATAGAATATTAGGAAATGTTTAGATATTTTATATGAGATACGCTGGATGTTAAACCATAAAAGGTGTCAGTTCTATGATGCTAATAAGTATGTGTGTTGTTTTTTTCAAAAATTGATTTTAAAGTGGTTTGTCTATTGTCATGAATAGCATGTGTGTTACTGCATTTGTCAGGTATTTGTCTTTGGAGAGTATGAGCACAGAGGATAGTTAAACATGCGGCTTAGACATGTGTGTACTTTAAACTATGCAAACAGATAAACTATTGAAAACAATGAATCGGTGTTGTTGTTGTTGTTTTTCCTGGACGCAGGACAGTTTGAAAGCCAAATGTGAGTGATTCATATATAAGTGAACGAATGTTGTGGAACTTGCGAAGGATGTACAAACATATCTTATTTTGCATTTTGGTCATTAGGCTGAAATTCACTAGACTGAATCTTGGTTTAACTATGTCCGTTTAATAGGAACGATCTACATGTATAGCACATGTGTAGCGTATGTTACACGTGCCAATCAAGAAAAATTTAACAACTTTTACTGCTACATCATGTAAACTTGTTGTTACACAACATGCTTAACTATAATGAACTGTAACTTTTAAACGACGGCAATATCTATTGAGTTTATGCATAAGCTCGCCAAAAGGCCTAGTGCCATAGGGCGAGTAAAAACAAAAACTATTATTGATTGAGTTTATGCATGTTTAGTGTATTCTGGGAATGATGCGCTTCCTGTTGGACTTGTAACCTTTTCTTTATTCATACGCCATGTGTAAAGAATGCAAAGGTACATTTATTTCAATCAAATGATCATGAGAAGTTTTCTATCTTGCATGACATTGCATATTTAAACAAAAAAATGATATAAGCCGCAACACACGAAAACGTCCCTTCGGACGTTCAGACCACAACGTCATAAAGTAACAATTTATGACGTCGGCCGGTAATCAGTTACTTACTAATCAAATTTCTCATCACTTTCGTGTTTTATCTAGTTATTATATCATAGGGAATATGTTTTCTTAATATAAATAGTTGATGCTATAGAAAATGGTAACTGTTTATATATGTTGGTGTTATTTAATCAACGACGTCGTCCAAGAAGCTAACGTCAACGTCAAAATTAATGGCGAGTACAATCTTTAATTTTCAAATTGAGATAAAATCATTTTTAATTAAGATATCAACACGAAATAAAGAGAATTTTAAAGAGTAAATCACCGAGATTCATAATCATCAAAAAACATAAAATGTCACAATTTTGTCTGAAGGGTCATTTTCGCGTGTTTCGGCTCATATGTATTCGTTTAAGAGTTACGTAATCGCATCTAAATTTATGTTAAACTAGTATTGTATAATTGTGAAATATGTTAACTCTGTTCCTCTCTTTCCTCTCGCTATAATACTATTGTAATGAAAGCCTCTTTGGCAGGCACTGCTTAATATGTTTTATCATAAAACTTGTAGCGTTACACTTTTAAGCAATTTTTCAGTAGGAATTATATTTCTTGTTTTGGCTTATTGTTATCAAGCTATTTAAAAAGATCTTCACGGCAAGCAGTAAGATACATCCTTTGAGTAATTTTTGATGTTTTACTGGTTTTCTATGTCAAACAAGTTCATATATATAGGTTTGAAGATGACAGTTGAGTAGTTATTAAAAATTGTGCGCCATGAATTAGGTGAAAATAGAACTTACTGGTTATTAAGCCAACACTATTGTAATAACTGTTTGTGCATAAAATGTATTCTAATGCCTTAGCTAATAAATATACCCAACCCTAATTGTTATATGTCTTCATTTCATCCCATTAAAGTGTATGTGTTATTAAAAACACAAGTTGCAAAACGATTTTAAAATGACCTTCATTTCGTATGCTCAAAAATCGTATTTGTTTAACTGATAATCTATCATTCAATTCAATTCTGAATTATATATATCAAACAAATAAATATAAACTCGAACAGGAAATGCAGCTTTCACAGAACACAGTAAAACCTAAAACACGCAAAAGGACAAAGTAACATGAATGGCAAAGTTAATAAAAAATAGCAATGGCAAACTTGTCATCTGTCATTTTTAAACAAAGTAACAGACCAAATATATACTAGATTTTGATCAGAAACCTGATCAAACGGGCTTTCCTGATTTTAATGGCGTCATGACGTCACAACTGTCAGAGTTGTCTAAGTTGATGAAACTGATTGATATATCAAGAAAATAACTTCGAAAATGCGACCAGTAAAAAAATCGATTTTCTGAACATTTTGAAGTAACTGACGTCATGACGTCGGGATACAGTATGACATCTGTGCACAACCAGATCCCGTACTCTACAATCTGTGAAAGTTTTGTTCAAATCCGATTATAAATAGAGAAGATATAGTCTTAACAAGATTTGCTTTATGACGTCACTGGTGGCCATCTTTGATGACGACATAACAAACTTCGACGTTATTGCACAACCAGACGTTGAATGTAGAGTTCCTGTGAAAGTTTTATCAAGATCCGATCATAAATGAAGGAGATATAGCGATTACAATTTTTCTATAATGACGTCATTGGCGGCCACTTTGGATGACGTCATAACATTAAAACTACTAACGTTGACTGAAACAATGACAATGATTGATTTTGCAGTAAAAACAACTTAAAAAATGCAATCAGTAAAGAAAACGGATTTTTAATAACATTGTAACGTCACTGACGTCAAGACGTTATAACATAGAGACACGTTTTGATATTTTTGCACAACAAGACCCTAAACTCTACAACCTGTAAAAGTTTCATCTAAATCCAACTATAAATGTTTGAGATCTAGCACTTACAAGATTTTTATCATGACGTCACTGGCGTCCATCTTTGATGACGTCATGACCATTTTTGACATTCATCCACAACTCAACCTAATTCCCTGTAGGCAGTGAAAGTTGCATCAAAATCCGATAATAAATGCAGGAGATATAGCGATTACAAGATTTCTTAAATGACGTCATTGTCGGCCATTTTGAATGACGTCATGACGTTTAAACTGTCAGCGTCGACTGAAACAATAACACTGATGAATTTTACAGTAAAAAAACATGAAAAATGCAATCATTGAAAAAAAAAAGGACTTTTCGTAACATTGTGACGTCACTGACGTCACGACGTTATTACATAGAGACATATTTTTACATTCAGGCACAACTACACCCTAAACCCTACCATCTGTGAAAGTAACTTTCAAATCCGACTATAAATGTTTGAGATCTAGCGCGAACAAAATTTGTCTGATGACGTCACTGGCGGCCATTTTGGATAACGTCATGACCCCAAAAGCTTCACGGCACTATTCCAGACTGAGTTCTACCACTGCCTAAAATTGTAACGCCCTGCGACCAATGCTACTATGAAAAGTGGTGGTCACAAGAATAATAATAACTAGATTTTGATCAGAACCTGATCAAACGGGATTTCCTGTCTAATGACGGCATGACGTCACAACTGTCAAAGTTGTCTAAGATGAACAATCTAATTTCTAAATATTTTGACGTAACTGACGTCATGACGTGATGACGTCAGGATGGCGTATGACGTTCTTGCTCAACCAGACCCAGAACACTACAATCTGTAAAAGTTTTGTTCAAATCCGATCATAAATGGAGAATATATAGCCATAAGAATGGGTAGAACGCAAAAGTTAGTCGTAGGTAAACTATTGAATAAGTTACTGTGAAGCATAGGAGTAAATGTTGTTTCCATTTTATTTCTGAAACATTTATCTTGCTTCTAGTGAAAACCACATCAAAATTGAAGGTAAGATGGATATGCTGCACTACTTTTTGTGAAGCACAGTTTGAAGTGTACCTCATAATTCAAACAGAGGGTGGTTACTTTCAGTTTGGAAAAGATTTTAGAAAAAAAGCAGATCACGCCATCATCTAAGGCCCATTTTTATGTTCACAGGTCCTGACTAATACAACATTAGGATTGGATATTTTCGTGTAGGTATATATTAACTGACCTGTGTAAACATAATCGTGGTCTAGGTCTGTCTGGTATAGTTCTTGAAAATAAAGTAGACTAAATGGTTTATTTGGATGTGTGTTATTTATTAAATGCCAATAAAGCTTTAATGTAACCCTATGAAAATGCAATTAACAAAATAAACCCCATTCTCAACATCTTGTACACTGCTTCGCAGCATTATTCGAATGTAAATCGAAGGTTTCCATATTGGTTACGTCATCGCGCCTTAGATTCCCGCCAAAACAAATATTCAAAATCCAAGTTATCATCCAAATTTTGCAATGTCATTTACCTATTTGCTCTATCTATAGTATATATACATGAAAGCAGTGATAAAACATTCATCTGTATTGTAAATAACAAACATGCAACGCAAATCATCAACGACAAGTGTGGCCGACGGTCATATTCTTTATATAGGAACAAACAGCTTAGCAACAGTGCACTATTTTCTGTGACGTTGCCTTCCGGCTAACAAAACTTCAATATTTTGAACATATCGAAGCGTCGTGATACGCGTACATGGGATTGGCCGAGCGTTCACTATTGAATAACTCCAAATGGTGAAGAATGCGACGTCATCGTATTTTGCCTCCTATGGCAGCAAGTTACCTGAGCTATGTATCGTCTTCACGTGTATACATTCGTCTGCCCTACGTCCCACCCATACGCACATTATTTGGCGAAGTTTCATCATTATCACACTGGAAATCTTTAGGAAGAGAAGCGTGAACAAGGTATTTCTTAGATCTTCACCGGCGGCCATATTGAATGACGCCGAGACCCAAACAATTTCAATGCACAACTACAAGATAAGTACATTATTTTGACAAAGATTCACCGAGAAGGGACAGGTAGTTCTTGAGCAGAAGCGATTTTAAGCTTCTTTCGTTTCTACGTCACTGTGACGTCATTAAATACGTCAGCTAAAAATAAACTTCGCGTTCGTATTTGCAATCCTAAGTTCTACAAAACTGACAAATTTTGCGTGTCTACGTCAATTTTTCAAATTTTACGTCATTGACGTCATCGTATTTTGGTTCCTATGGCAACCATTTACCAGCGTTGCGTTTTAAGTGGACTTTATTTTTGAGAAAAGTAAATTGAAAGGCCTTACAAATGGAACATATGTTCTTATAACAATTTCAACCGTTACTGAGATATAGGTGGTTATTGGTGTTTACACCTATCGCTTACCTATGACCATGACCTTTGACCTGGTGACCTGATTTTCCCAGACTTGGTCAAGGTCACATAGTGGCACAAATATGAGGGCATTTTTGGCGCTAGCTGGTTCGGTTTTCCAAATATACTTAGAAGTTTCTATTTTAGCCTGTTTAAAATCAAACCACTATGGCCGCTATATTTGATGACGTCATCAAATATTTTTTCACACGATCGATAGAAGATGATGAAAACATGATTGTGGTAAAGTTTCAAAATGGTCATGCAATAATTGTATTTTTGACGAAATTTTCCAGTTTTTAAGCGTCTGGCGTCTCTGACGCCATCACGTTATGACGTCTTGACCCCGCATGACCTTCTTGCACAACTAGATTATGACCTTTACAATCTGTGAATGTTTCATTCAAATCCGACCATAAATATCTGAGATCTAGCGCGAACAAGATTTTCATCATGACGTCACTGGCGGCCATCTTGGATGACGTCATGACCCCAAAAGCTTCGCGGCACTATTCCAGAATGAGCTCTATCACTGTGTAAACTTTAGAGGCCGTGCGACCAGTCTTACTATGAAAAGTGGCGGTGAGAATAATAAAGTCAAAATCTTGCCGAACAACAGCAATAGGTCTTTCCACTGGAAGGTGGAAAGCCCTAATAACTAGATTTTGATCAGAACCTGATCAAACGGGCTTTCCTGTTTTTAATGGCGTCATGACGTCACACCTGTCGGAGTTGTCTAAGTTGATGAAACTGATTGATATATCAAGAAAGTAACTTCGATCAGTAAAAAACTCGATTTTCTGAATATATTGACGTCACTGACGTCATGACGTAGGGATACCGTATGACGTCTGTGCACATGTAGATCCGGTACTCTACAATCTGTGAAAGTTTCGTTCAAATCCGATCATAAATAGAGAAGATATAGTATTAACAAGATTTCTATAATGACGTCATTGGCGGCCGTTTTGGATGGCGTCATGACTTTGAATCTGTCAGCGTCGACTGAGACAATGACATTGATGGATTATTCAATAAAAAAACTTCAAAAATATAATCAAAGGATTTTCATAACATTATGACGTCACTGACGTCAAGACGTTATTACATAGAGACACGTTTTTACATTCTTACACAACTAGACCCTGAACTCTACAATCTGTGAAAGATTAATTGAAATCCGGCTATAAATCTTGGAGATATAGCACAAACAAAATGTGTATCATGACGTTACTAGCGGCTATATTAGATGACGTCATGACAATTTTTGACATTTTTTTCAAAACTCAACCTAATTCCCTGTGAAAGTTGCATCAAAATACGATCATAAATGAAGAAGATATAGCGATTACAAGATTTTTAAATGACGTCATTGACGGCCCTTTTGAATGACGTCATGACGTTCAAACTCTCAGCGTCGACTGAAGGTTGCAGAAAACTAAATACTTTCCCATAGACCTCCTGTTGCACCTGTCAGCTAATATCTCAAGAATTATACACCAGATTTTCTTTAAATTACCTTATTTCATAGATATTTCCATCACAAAGCCTTTGAAAGTGTGAAAAAGACAACTTTTTCTGCTCAACATCTCTGCACATGTCTGTGTTTACAAACACTATTGAATCCGCACTGAATATTGACATGCAATTTCAATGGATGTTAAATTTTCAAAAACATTAAAAAATATTTTTTTATTTAATTTAATGATCCTAGCTATAAATGTCTGAGATCTAGCGATAACAAGATTTGTCTGATGACGTCACTGGCGGCCATCTTGGATGACATCATGACCCCAAAATCTTCGGAGCACTATTCCAGCCTGAGCTTTACTAATGTGTAACATTCTAACATGATGCGACTAATATTTCTATGAAAAGTCGAGCTAAGAAGAAGAAGAAGAAGAAGCAGAACTAGATTTTGATCAGAACCTGATCAAACATGGGCTTTCCATGTCAGGCTTAACATGTAAAATCATACTCAATGACGTCATGACGTCACAATGGTTAGTGATGATAAAGACATTGATCTTGATTGATTTACTGTAAAACTGACGGAGAAAGGTTAGAAAGGGAACGCCCTCTCTCAGCAACACCATCTCACACCGACAAAGTAACCCGAAATCCCCCCCCCCACCTCCTCCATCCGCAGCACTGACCTAAAAAAAAAAAAAAAAAAAAAAAAGAAAAGAAAAGAAATTTACGAGAAATCGTTAATAAATAGGAAAAAACATGCAAGTTTTACTGCGCATCTTTTGTCCAGCTAAAAAGCTGCGCGGTGGACTTAAAAAAAAAAAAAAAAAAAAAAAAAAAAAAAAATCTTCCTTAGACACTGTGTTTGTTGGTGACGTCAGGTAAACAACTGTGTCACATAACACAACACGTGATCAACCTAAACATTCTTACCATCTGCAGTATGATGTTGCACAACAAGCGATAAAGCCGAAAAAGTAAACCATCCGCAGTATGATCTTACGCAACAAGTGATAACGAGAAACACTTATAACAAGAATTTCCATTTTTAAACAGTTATATAGGAAAATACGTAAAATCATACTGGATGACGTCATGACGTCACAACGATCGGTGACGTTAAAGACAATGACCGTGATTGATTTACAGGCAAAACTGGTCGAAACATACAATCACCGGCCGACGTCTCATTTAATGACGTCTTGACGTCATTTTATATTCTTGCACAACTAGACCCTAAACTGTACCAGCTGCGAAAGTTTCATTCAAATCCGACCATAAATGTTTGGGATCTAGCGCTAACAAGATATTTATCATGACGTCACTGGCGGCCATCTTGGATGACGTTATGACCCCAAAAGCTTCGGGACACTATTCCAGCCTGAGTTCTATCACTGTGTAAAATTTAGAGGCCGTGCGACCAGTCTAATATGAAAAGTGCTCCCGAGAAGAAGAAGAAAAAGAATAATAATAATAATAAGAATAAACAGAACGAAAACAAAAGGTCTTTCCACTGAAAGGTGGAAAGCCCTAATAATAAGAATAAACAGAACGAAAACAAAAGGTCTTTCCACTGAAAAGTGGAAAGCCCTAATAATAATAATAAGAAGAAGAACTAGATTTTGATCAGAAACCTGATAAAACGGGCTTTCCTGTTTTTAATGGCGCCATGACGTCACAACTGTCAGAGTTGTCTAAGTTGATGAAACTAATTGATATATCAAGAAAGTAACTTCGATAAATGCGATCAGTAAAAAACTCGATTTTCTGAATATTTTGACGTCACTGACGTCATGACGTCGGGATACCGTATGACGTCTGTGCACATCCAGATCCGGTACTCTACAATCTGTATAAGTTTCGTTCAAATCCGATAATAAATAGAGAAGATATAGTATTAACAAGATTTCCTTTATGACGTCACTGGCGGCCATCTTTGATGACGACGTAACAAACTTCGACCTAAATGCACTACTGGACATTGAATGTAAAGTTCCTGTGAAAGTTTTATCAAGATCCGATCATAAATTAAGGAGATATAGCGATTACAATATTTCTATAATGACGTCATTGGCGGCCATTTTGGATAACGTCATGACTTTGAAACTGTCAGCGTCGACTGAGACAATGACATTGATGGATTATTCAATAAAGAAACTTCAAAAATGTAATCAAATGATTTTCATAACATTATGACGTCAGTTATTACCTAGAGACACGTTTTTACATTATTGCACAACTAGACCCTAAACTCTACAATCTGTGAAAGATTAATTGAAATCCGGCTATAAATATTGGAGATATAGCACAAACAAAATTTGTATCATGACGTTACTAACGGCTATATTGGAAGACGTCATGACAATTTTTGACATTCTTTCAAAACTCAACCTAATTCCCTACCCGCTGTGAAAGTTGCATCAAAATCCGATCATAAATGAAGGAGATATAGCGATTACAAGCTTTTTTAAATGACGTCATTGGCGGCCATTTGGAATGACGTCATGACGTTCAAACTGTCAGCGTCGACTGAAACAATGACACGATGGATTTTGCAGCAAAAAAACATGAAAAATGCAATCACTGAAAAAAACGACTTTTCATAACATTGTGACGTCACTGACGTCCAAACGTTATTACATAGAGACACGTTTTGACGTTTTTTCACAACAAGACCCTAAACCCCTTCAATCTGTGAAAGTTTCATTTAAATCTGACTACAAATGTTTGAGATCTAGCGATAACAATATTTGTCTGATGACGTCACTGGCGGCCAGCTTGAATGACGTCATGGTCTCAAAATGGTCCGGCCACAAGTCATGAATGTTCTCTACCACTGGGTAAAATTTAACTTGCTGTGACCAATATTTCTATGAGAAATACGTGTAGGAGGAAGAATAAAAATAATAACTAGATTTTGATCAGAAACCTGATCAAACGGGCTTTCCTGTCTGAATGACGTCATGACGTCACAACTGTCAGAGTTGTTGAAGACGAAGACACTGATTGATTTATATCGAAAATAACTTCGAACATGCAATCAGTGAAAGAAAAGAATTTCTGAATATTTTGACGTCACTGACGTCATGACGTCGGGATACCGTATGACGTTCTTGCACAACCGGACCCTGAACTGTACAATCTTTGAAAGTTTTATTCAAATCCGATAATAAATAGAGAAGATATAGACAAAAAAAGAGTTCATTTATGACGTCACTGGCGGCCATCTTTGATGACGACATGACATCATTCCACATAATAGCACAACTGGACTCAGATATCTACAAACTGTGAAAGTTTTATCAAACTCCGATGATAAATGAAGGAGATATAGCGATTAAAAGATTTCCTAAATGACGTCATTGGTGGCCATTTTGGATGACGTCATGACGTAAAAACTGTCAGCGTCGACTGAGACAATGACATTGATGGATTATACAGTAAAAAATGTAATCAGTGAAAAAACGGATTTTCATAATATTATGACGTCACTGACGTCAAGACGTTATTACCTGGAGACACGTTTTTACATACTTGCACAACTAGACCCTGAACTCTACAATCTGTGAAAGTTTCATACAAATCCGACTATAAATGTTTGAGATGTATCGCTAACAAAATTAGTATCATGACCTCACTGGCGGCCACCTTGGATGACGTCATGACAATTTTCGACATTCTTACACAACTCAACCTACGTTCCTACAGGCTATGAAAGTTGCATCAAAATCCAATCATAAATGAAGGAGATATAGCGATTACAAGATTTCTTAAATGACGTCATTGGCGGCCATTTTGAATGACGTCACGACGTTAAAACAGTAAGTGTCGACTAAAACAATGACATCTATGGATTTTACAGTAAAAAAAAAATGAAAAATGCAATCACTGAAAAAAAGGACTTTTCATAACATTCTGACGTCACTGACGTCAGACGTTATTACATGGAGACACGTTTTTACATTCTTGCACAACAAGACCCTGAACGCTACAATCTGTGAAAGTTTCATTCAAATCTGATTAAAAATGTTTGAGATCTAGCGATAACAAGATTTGTCTGATGACGTCACTGGCGGCCATATTGGATGACGTCATGACGACAAAATTTGCAGTGCACTATTCCAGCATGAGATATACCTTAGGGTAAAATTTGAACACTCTGTGACAAATATTACTATGAAAAGTCGATGGTGGAAGAATAATAAGAACTAGATTTTGATCAGAACCTGATCAAACGGGCTTTCCTGTCTTAATGACGTCATGACGTCACAACTGTCAGAGTTGTCGAAGTTGAAGACACCGATTGATTTATCACGAAAATTACTTCGAACATGCAATCAGTGGAAAAAAACGAATTTCTGAATATTTTGGGATACCGTATGACGTTATTGCACAACCGGACCCTGAACTCTACAATCTGTGAAAGTTTTATTCAAATCCGATAATAAATAGAGAAGATAGAGACAAAACAAGAGTTCATTTATGACGTCACTGGCGGCCATCTTTGATGACGACATTACAACATTCCACATTATAGCACAATTAGGCTTTGATATCTACAAACTGTGAAAGTTTTATCAAACTCCAATGATAAATCTAGCAGATATGGCGATTAAAAAAAATTCTTAAATGACGTCATTGGCGGCCATTTTGGATGACGTCATGACGTTAAAACTGTCAGGGCGGACTGAGACAATGACATTGATGGATTATACATTAAAACATCTTCAAAAATGTAATCAGTGATAAAACGGTATTTCTTAACATTATGACGTCACTGAACTCAAGACGTTAATACCTAGAGACACGTTTTTACATTCTTGCACAACAGGACCCTGCACTCTACAATCTATGAAAGTTTCATTCAAATCCGACTATAAATCTTTGAGATCTAGCGCTAACAAAATGTGTATCATGATGTCACTGGCGTTCATCTTTGATGACGTCATGACAATTTTCGAAATTCTTGCAAAACGCAACCTAATTCCCTACAGACTGTGAAAGTTGCATCAAAATCCGATCATAAATATGAGGAGATATAGCGATTACAATATTTCTTAAATGAAGTCATTGGCAGCCATTTTGAATGACGTCATGATGTTAAAACTGTCAGCGTCGACTGAAACAATCCCACTGATGGATTTTATAGTAAAAAAAACATTATTACATAGAGACACGTTTTTACATTCTTGCACAACTAGACCCTGAAAACAATAGGTCTTTCCGCTGAATGCGGAAAGCCCTAATAAACAGAACGAAAACAATAGGTCTTTCCGCTGAAATGCGGAAAGCCCTAATAATAATAATAATAACTAGATTTTGATCAGAAACCTGATCAAACGGGCTTTCCATGTCATGTACAATTATTGAATGTGTATGGCGGTTCCGTACTATTTGCTAGACTGTGTGCTGCGTATGAATGCGTTGTCGCTACTGGAGGGAGGTTCGGTGGAACGCAAAAGTCCCGTGTAAAACGCCCAGCGCTGCTTTAAAACGCCAAGCGCACCTTTAAAAAAGCACACCGTGCCCAAAAGTGCTGTGTAGACAGCCCACTGAACATAATTGACAGGCTCCATGAATTTGAGAGAGAAAACCCCAATCACTTAAGCCAGTCAAATTACAGGTGTCAAGTGTCAGATGCAACCTTTTGTCAATATTGATTGACATGTTGTTGTTTATTTCCTGTACTTGCTACATGATTTCATGCCAAATGCAATTGAACAATGAGTTCACCGAGGTGCATTCGCATTTTAGGCATATTAAAGGGACTGGAGAAATTTTGAAAAAATACTAATGTGTACCAATACGCGCTAAACTATTATAATGTGTTTTAGTTGCATTTAATTTAAACGAGCGAAATAAAAGAAAGAACAACATAACATAAGTCATCGTTCAGAATGGAAAATTGCGTGTTCATAGGTTTGACCTGAAACATATGTATTATATTGTCATTGTACATGATCGATGTATATGTCTGGCTTTGCACGTATATGATATACTGTTTGGGACGGGTATTGCGTTACGCCCGACACTGAATATTTAGGTCTGAGCTATGTATCATCTTCACGTGTATACATTCGTCTGCCCCACGTCCCACCCATACGCACATTATTTGGCGAAGTTTCACCATTATTAGACTGGAAATCTTTAGGAAGAGAAGCGTGAACAAGGTGTTTTTTAGATATTCACTGGCGGCCATATTGAATGTCGCCGCGACCCAAAAAATTGCAATGCACAACTACAAGATAAGTACATTATTTTGACAAATATTCACTAAGAAGGGACATGTAGTTCTTGGGCAGAAGCGATTTCAATCTTCTTTCTTTTCTACGTTACTGTGACGTCATTAATGACGTCAGCTGAAAATAAACTTCACGTTCGTATTTGCAATCATAAGTTCTACAAAACTGACAAATTTTACGTGTCTACGTCAATTTTTTTAAATTGTACGTCATTGACGTCATCGTATTTTGGTTCCTATGGCAACCATTTACCAACGTTGCGCTTTGAGTGGACTTTATTTTTGAAAAGTAAATTGAAAGGCCTTACAAATGGTACATATGTTCTTCATTACAATTTCAACCGTTACTGAGATATAGGTGGTTATTGGTGTTTACACCTATTGCTTACCTATGACCTCGACCTTTGACCTGGTGACCTTACTTTCCCAGACTTGGTCCAGGTCACATAGTGGCACATATATGAGGGCATTGTTGGCGCTAGCTGGTTCGATTTTCGAAATATACTTAGAAGTTTCTATTTTAGCCTGTTTAAAATTAATCCACTATGGCCGCCATATTTGATGACGTCATCAAATCTTTTTCACACGATCGATAGAAGATGATGAAAACATGATTGTGGTAAAGTTTCAAAATGGTCATGCAATAATTGTATTTCTGACGAATTTTTCCAGTTTTTAAGCGTCTGGCGTCTCTGACGCCATGACGTTATGACGTCATGACCCCGCATGACCTTCTTGCACAACTAGACCATGACCTTCACAATCTGTGAATGTTTCATTCAAATCCGACCATAAATATCTGAGATCTAGCGCGAACAAGATTTTCATCATGACGTCACTGGCGGCCATCTTGGTTGACGTCATGACTCCAAAAGCTTCGCGGCACTATTCCAGAATGAGCTCTATCACTGCGTAAACTTTAGAGGCCGTGCGACCAGTCTTACTATGAAAATTGGCGGTCAGAAGAATAAAGTCAAAATCTTGCCGAACAACAACAATAGGTCTTTCCACTGGAAGGTGGAAAGCCCTAATAATGGTTTCGCGTATCTGTATGTGCGTGCATGACGGGTACTGCGTTACGCCCGACACTGAATATTTAGGTCTGAGCTATGTATCATCTTCACGTGTATACATTCGTCTGCCCCACGTCCCACCCATACGCACATTATTTGGCGAAGTTTCATCATTATCAGACTGGAAATCTTTAAGAAGAGAAGCGTGAACAAGGTGTTTCTTAGATATTCACTGGCGGCCATATTGAATGTCGCCACGACCCAAACAATTGCAATGCACAACTACAAGATAAGTACATTATTTTGACAAAGATTCACCAAGAAGGGACATGTTGTTCTTGGGCAGAAGCGATTTTAATCTTCTTTCGTTTCTACGTTTCTGTGACGTCATTAATGACGTCAGCTGAAAATAAACTTCACGTTCATAGTTGCAATCATAAGTTCTACAAAACTGACAAATTTTACGTGTCTACGTCAATATTTCAAATTGTATGTTATTGACGTCATCGTATTTTGGTTCCTATGGCAACCATTTACCAACGTTGCGTTTTGAGTGGACTTTATTTTTGAAAAGTAAATTGAAAGGCCTTACAAATGGTACATATGTTCTTGATACCAATTTCAACCTTTACTGAGATATAGGTGGTTATTGGTGTTTACACCTATCGCTTACCTATGACCTTGACCTTTGACCTGGTTACCTGACTTTCCCAGACTTGGTCCAGGTCACATAGTGGCACATATATGAGGGCATTGTTGGCGCTAGCTGGTTCGGTTTTCGAAATATACTTAGAAGTTTCTATTTTAGCTTGTTTAAAATTAATCCACTATGGCCGCCATATTTGATGACGTCATCAAATCTTTTTCACACGATCGATAGAAGATGATAAAAACATGATTATGGTAAAGTTTCAAAATGGTCATGCAATAATTGTATTTCTGACGATTTTTTCCAATTTCAAGCGTCTGGCGTCTCTGACGCCATCACGTTATGACGTCATGACCCCGCATGACCTTCTTGCACAACTAGACTATGACCTTTACAATCTGTGAATGTTTCATTCAAATCCGACCATAAATGTCTGAGATCTAGCGCGAACAAGATTTTCATCATGACGTCACTGGCGGCCATCTTGGTTGACGTCAAGACTCCAAAAGCTTTCCGGCACTATTCCAGAATGAGCTCTATCACTGCGTAAACTTTAGAGGCCGTGCGACCAGTCTTACTATGAAAAGTGGCGGTCAGAATAATAAAGTCAAAATCTTCCCGAACAACAACAATAGGTCTTTCCACTGGAAGGTGGAAAGCCCTAATAATGGTTTCGCGTATCTGTATGTGCGTGCAAGACGGGTACTGCGTTACGCCCGACACTGAATATTTAGGTCTGAGCTATGTATCATCTTCACGTGTATACATTCGTCTGCCCCACGTCCCACCCATACGCACATTATTTGGCGAAGTTTCACCATTATCAGACTGGAAATCTTTAGGAAGAGAAGCGTGAACAAGGTGTTTCTTAGATATTCACTGGCGGCCATATTGAATGTCGCCGCGACCCAAAAAATTGCAATGCACAACTACAAGATAAGTACATTATTTTGACAAATATTCACTAAGAAGGGACATGTAGTTCTTGGGCAGAAGCGATTTTAATCTTCTTTCGTTTCTACGTTACTGTGAGGCCTTCTTGGTTGACGTCATGACTCCAAAAGCTTACCGGCACTATTCCAAAATGAGCTCTATCACTGCGTAAACTTTAGAGGCCGTGCGACCAGTCTTACTTTGAAAAGTGGCAGTCAGAAGAATAAAGTCAAAATCTTGCCGAACAACAACAATAGGTCTTTCCACTGGAAGGTGGAAAGGGCATACACTGAAACATGGCTTGGCCTAACTAGCCTGGCCTCATTGGCCTGGCCTGGTCTGGCCTAAAACTTGTTTACCTTAATTGTTATTGTTCCAGGTCATGTCCTTAGTCAGGTCGATTGACCAACTTCAAAATGAGGGGCATTCACAAAGGTCTAAACTTCAGATAACTATAATTCTTCCTGTGATTTGATTGCATTGAATTAGCATTGGTTATGATATGTCAATGCTTTTAATCACAAGAAACGTGTAGAAGGAAGGAACATAAACGTGCAAATGGGAATACAATAATATAAGGATGATATGAATAATAAAATAAATTAATCTTTGAAATTGATAATACGATTGAGTGGTTTATAAATGAATGGCAGGATATACAACAATATTTTAATGCAATGATAATGATTCAATAAATAAGTTAAGGATATGTTGGTACAGTATTTTTGGAAAGGTGAGATGGTGGATGGGTGGTAAATAAAATTGAACAGGTAGTGGGCAAATGGATAGGTGGATGGATGGTTGAAAGGGTGAGTGGTTCCATATTGGTAGTGTGGATGGGTTGCTGGATGGTAGGGTGTGTATTGTAATACACTCTATATAGTATTTGATTGCATATATTGCATAAGGGGTTGGTAATACATGGAGGATAGTTGTTGTTTTGGAGTGAATAACATATTTTATTTCATCGAGAAGTGAGAAAACTTTATATTTTCACGAATGCGAAGCATGAGTGAAAATATAAAAGTTTTCTAACTTCGAGATGAAATAAAATATGTTATTCACTCCAAAACAACAAATTTTCTTTTTATTTTATGATTTTACAAACAATTATTTGAGCAATTTCAGTAACTAAACCGTTTTACACAAATCACCTGGCTACGCGCCCTGTTCACGATGACGTAACGAAACGTTACATGACGTCACTTTTTTTGAAACCGTTAACGTCATAGAAAGGAAGTAATTAAATAAACATTGGATGTAACAGTATAACAGTTGGAATATCTTGTGAGTCGTGTTACTATGCATTTGTGTTGGTTGTACATTAAAACAGTAGTCCCGGCAGCTCTACTGTGGAAATAAAACTCTATATTCCACAGTGTGGAATAACACTTTTATTTCACTGACAATGTCAAACTACAGTATTTCATTGCTTATCATAAAATAAAAAATTTTTTGTATATATAATGGGATTATATCATGGATAAAATGATTGATGCATATAGATGGGCAGATGAAATGAATTTTAGTCAAATATTTATTAAGAGACCACTAATGGGACAAACAAATACAGGTGCATTTTCAATATAAAAAACACAATACACTTGGGAACTCAAATGGTATATAGTCTAAGAGCATGTGGTATTTTAATAGAGGCAGTGTTCACATTCAAATGCTTTATTATTATGATAGCAACTGATATCAGATGTGATCTTTTTTATTTCGCTTTGTATTTGTTTTCCCCGAACCACATTGATTACGCGAAAACTATGAGAGCTATCAGGTCAATCCTTAGCATAGCTGTCCTTTTACCTCAACAATGGGCATTTTTATATTCTGACATTAAAAACTGAATTTCAAGGTTACCATATCTAAAATCTTTGAAAATGGTCCTTCGGTGACAATTTTCAACGTGCACAACTCATTTTACAAAATTTGATTAGTTTGGCTTCATTGTTTATTTATAAAAGTATATTATGCAACCATATTTAAAAATAAGATTCTTTAAAGATAGAAACCTGAATGTGGGATAAAATGACCGTTGCGTCTTATTTGAATAGATTTTCACATGACCAAGACACGTTGAAAAGTGGTAATAACCGTTGGTTTATGCAACGTTGTGGTGGCAAATGTTAAACAGCATATGCAAGTTAGAATACTAGTCGATCTTAAAAAACGAAGGTCAACATTAGATAGCTGTGATTTGCTTGAAGAGCCTTAAACAATGAAAATATTTAAGTGTTTAAAAGCGTGTCCTGTTGCTATCGTATTGCTTTACCATATAACTATTTGGCCGAATTATAATCACCTTGTAACTCTAAATGCAGTTCAAGGTGATGGGACATTAATGGGTTCTGTCTGGTCAGATCAGGGTCAGCTCCCTAGAATTGTAAACAAGTTACAATAATGAATGATCGCTGGGATACATCAAACCACTATTCAATCCGAGTTCTTTATTATTCTAAAGCATGTACATTTAAACTTTATTTCAGAGTGATTTTGCATATATTGTTTCCTTTCGAAAACTATGAAATCTTTAATTAAATAACTGTTTAGGGGAAAATGATATCATGTTATGTTGATAGTAATGAGAGAAAAAATGAGTTTTGTTTTGTCTATAAGATTCCATATTTCAAAACTATTTTAGAACAGGGTCTGCCGCTCTGGTCTACCAATGGCAACACTGAGCCAATTTATGATTTTCAGTAAAATAATATTTTTTAAGTCAACAAAAGGCAACATTTACTTGTCTCTACCCTTGTTGGGAGCAACTGTTGATTATATGTCTATGCAAAACATTGTAACCTCTGGGGCGGGGCCACGTTTGACCCCAGGGTCACTATTTGAACAAACTTGATAGAAGATCAAAAGCTGATGCTACATGTAATATATGAGAGCTATGTGCCTTGTGGTTTCAGAGAAAAAAACTGTTTTACCGGTAAGTTGTTCAAAAAAACTGTTTTGTTGACCCTGGGAACTTCATTTGTACACTTTATATAGTCTTGGCGATCATTAATGAAGAAAAACTGTCAAAATATGTTCAGTAGTTTTTGATAATAAGCTGTTTTGACCATATATGGTAATGGCGGCCATCTTGGATGTCGCATTGACCTCATTTGTATAAATTTGACAGCATTGACCTCAGGATCATCCATGTGAAGTTTAGTTAAAATCAGCCAAGCGGTTTATATGCAAAGACGTCATTTAAACGAAAGTTAACGGACGGACGTTGATGTCTCTTTAAGCTAGAGAGATGTCTCTTAAAACTAGACAGATGTCTCTTTCAGATAGAGAGATGTCTCTTTAAACTCTAGAGATATGTCTCTTTAAGTTAGAGAAATGTCTCTTTAAGCTAGAGAGATGTCTCTGTTAACTAGAAAGATGTCTCTTTAAGCTACAGAGATGTCCCTTTAAGCTAGAAAGATGTCTCTTTAAACTAGAGAGATGTCTCTAAACTAGAGTGATTTCTCTTTAAACTAGAGAGATGTCTCTTTAAGCTAGAGAGATGTCTCTGTAAACAAGAAAGATGTCTCTTTAAGCTACGGAGATGTCCCTTTCAGCTAGAAAGATGTCTCTTTAAAGTAGAGAGATGCCTCTTTAAACTAGAGAGATGTCTCTTTAAACTAGAGTGATTTCTCTTTAAACTAGAGAGATGTCTCTTTAAGCTACAGAGATGTCCCTTTAAGCTAGAAAGATGCCTCTTTAAACTAGAGAGATGGCTCTTTAAACTAGAGAGATGTCTCTTTCGACTTGAGTGATTTCTCTTTAAACTAGAGAGATGTCTCTTTAAGCTAGAGAGATGTCTCTGTAAACTAGAAAGATGTCTCTTTAATACAGAGATGTCCCTTTCAGCTAGAAAGATGTCTCTTTAAAGTAGAGTGATGCCTCTTTAAACTAGAGAGATGTCTCTTTAAACTAGAGAGATGTCTCTTTAAACTAGAGTGATTTCTCTTTAAACTAGAGAGATGTCTCTTTAAGCTACAGAAATGTCCCTTTAAGCTAGAAAGATGCCTCTTTTAACTAGAGAGATGGCTCTTTAAACTAGAGAGATGGCTCTTTAAACTAGAGAGATGTCTCCTTGAACTAGAAAGACGTCTCTTTAAGCTAGAGAGATGCCCCTTCAAGCTAGAGAGATAGAGAGGTGTCTCTGTAAACTAGAAAGCTGTCTCTTTAAGCTACAGAGATGTCCCTTTCAGCTGAAACGATGTCTCTTTAAACTAGAGAGATGTCTCTTTAAACTAGAGAGATGTCTCTTTAAATTAGAGTGATTTCTCTTTAATCTAGAGAGATGTCTCTTTAAGCTACAGAGATGTCCCTTTAAGCTAGACATATGCCTCTTCAAATTAGAGAGATGACTCTTTAAACTAGAGAGATGTCTCTTTAAACTATAATGATTTCTCTTTAAACTAGAGATGTCTCTTTAAACTAGAGATATCTCTTTAATCCAGAAAGATGTCTCTTTCAGCTAGAGAGATGTCCCTTTAAGCTAGAGAGATATCTCTTTAAACTATAGAGATGTCTCTTTAAACTAGATAGATGTCTCTGTAAACTAGAAAGATGTCTCTTTAAGCTAGAGAGATGTCTCTTTAAGCTAGAGAAATGTCTCTTTAAGCTAGAGAGATGTCCCGTTAAGCTAGAAAGATGCCTCTTTAAAATACAGAGATGACTCTTTAAACTAGAGAGATGTCTCTTTAAGCTATAGTGATTTCTCTTTAAACTAGAGATGTCTCTTTAAGCTACAGAGATGTCCCTTTTAGCTAGAAAGATGCCTCTTTAAACTAGAGAGATGGCTCTTTAAACTAGAGAGATCTCTCTTTCAACTAGGGAGATGTCTCTTTGAACTAGAAAGACGTATATTTAAGCTAGAGAGATGTCCCTTCAAGCTAGAGAGATAGAGAGATGTCTCTGTAAACTAGAAAGCTGTCTCTTTAAGCTACAGAGATGTCCCTTTCAGCTAAAACGATGTCTATTTAAACTAGAGAGATGTCTCTTTAAACTAGAGAGATGTCTCTTTAAGCTAGAGAGTTGTCCCTTTAAGCTAGAGATGTGAGCATATTGATTTAAAAACAACGACAACAAAAAAGGCATTTATTGAGGGAAAATCTTGATTTACTTTGCATTTATTTGCTGCATAAACTTTATAGGTATATGCTAACATACAATTGTATGTTGATTTTAAATATAAAACCATACATTAATTCATTATGTCTTCTACACTTTTTATGCAGATAAATACAGTACTTCTTGTGTTATATTTGTATTGTGTGGTTGCTTGTTCCTGAGGATTGCAACTTCATATGCATTTGGTTCATGCAAACTTGTTCAAAGTTCAAAATATAAAACGCACTGTAATGATGCCAACAACAAAAGGAATATGTTTTAAATGCTATAACCATGTGATTGTTGGCATTAGGCGCTTGAAGTTACTTGCTTCGAAATTATAATGTTCCCATTATTCATGTCCATGTCTATTTCACATTAATAAAATCATGTTTCCATTACATCATAACTGGTTGCATTTTATCATATGAAGACAAAAATGTGTTGCTTCAAATTGTCTATTTCACATTCCTAAAACCCATGTTTCCATTACATCATAAACTGGTTGCATTTTATCATATGAAGACCAAAATGTTTTGCCTCCCCATGATAACAATCAAATATTATTTCTGAATGACCCTCACAAGGTGTACATTTCCTAACATACTCCGTACAGCTGCATTGTCCCATGAGAGAGGTGCTAACCTTAACGTGAGCCACTGACCGTGTAGAAATAACATAAATGACCTTGAATAGCAAACCCCAACCCCGGTTTTGACCCCATGACTCCTTGGCCTGACCTAAACTAGCCCCAAGGGACCAATTTATCTTAGGCCCAGGCCAGGCCAGGCCAGGACAGGCTAATGAGGCCAAGCCATGTTTCAGTGCATGCCGGTGGAAAGCCCTAATAATGGTTTCGCGTATCTGTATGTGCGTGCAAGACGGGTACTGCGTTACGCCCGACACTGAATATTTAGGTCTGAGCTATGTATCATCTTCACGTGTATACATTCGTCTGCCCCACGTCCCACCCATACGCACATTATTTGGCGAAGTTTCACCATTATCAGACTGGAAATCTTTAGGAAGAGAAGCGTGAACAAGGTGTTTCTTAGATATTCACTGGCGGCCATAATGAATGTCGCCGCGACCCAAAAAATTGCAATGCACAACTACAGCTAAGTACATTAATTTGACAAATATTCACCAAGAAGGGACATGTAGTTCTTGGGCAGAAGCGATTTTAATCTTCTTTCGTTTCTACGTTTCTGTGACGTCATTAATGACGTCCGCTGAAAATAACTGTCACGTTCGTATTTGCAATCATAAGTTCTACAAAACTGACAAAGTTTACGTGTCTACGTCAAATTTTCAAATTGTACGTCATTGACGTCATCGTATTTTGGTTCCTATGGCAACCATTTACCAACGTTGCGTTTTGAGTGGACTTTACTTGTGAAAAGTAAATTTAAAGGCCTTACAAATGGTACATATGTTATTGATAACAATTTCAACCGTTACTGAGATATAGGTGGTTATTTGTGTTTACACCTATCGCTTACCTATGCCCTTGACCTTTGACCCTGGTGACCTTACATTCCCAGACTTGGTCCAGGTCACATAGTGGCACATATATGAGGGCATTGTTGTCGCTAGCTGGTTCGGTTTTCGAAATATACTTAGAAGTTTCTTTTTTAGCCTGTTTAAAATTAATCCACTATGGCCGCCATATTTGATGACGTCATCAAATCTTTTTCACACGATCGATAGAAGATGATGAAAACATGATTGTGGTAAGGTTTCAAAATGGTCATGCAATAAATGTATTTCTGACGATTTTTTCCAGGTTTTAAGCGTCTGGCGTCTCTGACGCCATCACGTTATGACGTCATGCCCCCGCATGACCTTCTTGCACAACTAGACTATAACCTTTTACAATCTGTGAATGTTTCATTCAAATCCGACCATAAATGTCTGAGATCTAGCGCGAACAAGATTTTCATCATGACGTCACTGGCGGCCAACACGGTTGACGTCATGACTCCAAAAGCTTCGCGGCACTATTCCAGAATGAGCTCTATCACTGCGTAAACTTTAGAGGCCGTGCGACCAGTCTTACTATGAAAAGTGGCGGTCAGAAGAATAAAGTCAAAATCTTGCCGAACAACAACAATAGGTCTTTCCACTGGAAGGTGGAAAGCCCTAATAAACAGAACGAAAACAAGAGGTCTTTCCACTGAAAAGTGGAAAGCCCTAATAAACAGAACGAAAACAATAGCTCTTTCCCACTGAAAAGTGGAAAGCCCTAATAAGAAGAAACAGAACGAAAAACAAAAGGTCTTTCCACTGAAAAGGTGGAAAGCCCTAATGAGATGAATTATGAGTTGGTAAATCTTAATTCGACTCTCCAGTTATTGGGTTTTGTCTGGATTGATAAAGCCGTTATATTGTGTCTTTCGAGTTTGGATTCTCAAAATGTATCAGTTATACATATATCTGTCATCGGTACTGTTCGACCCGGTGTACATATGTTGTAAAATGTGTCTGTTGTTGGTAGGATAACTACTTTATTTCCACTATTAAAAGATGTTGAAATAAATATATTTGACAAAGAAACTAATTATGAAAAATGTTTGCTAGGCCAAAACGGAAAACGGTGTGTTTCGATTGCATGCTTGCTTTAAAAAAAGAGGGTAGGCCGGTAGGCATTTCTTTGTTGTTACTTTTTTCCTGAGCAAGATATTGCGAGATTCTATTTATCACATAAACCTCATACAAGTTGATGATGCAACTGAAAGTTTCTCTGTGATGTTGTCAGTTTGCCTCGATATAAGATAAGACTGCCCCAGTTAAATTTCGCATTCCTGTTACAAATAATAGGACATTTTAAACCGGAAGACTTTTGTTTAACATGCATTTTACTTATTAGTTTAATAGTTCATTAGCCTCGCATTGTTTACGTGAAAACAAAGTTCAACTCTGAATGTATCATATGAAATTCCAGGCAAATCATAAGGCTTACCTAAATAGTTTCCACTTTCGCAGTGTTATTTGGTAATAATTTGCAATTTGCATAGTTATACCACCAGTGCCAAGTGGATTACAGAAAATATAAAATGGTGTTATATTTCACTTCCACGATGTAAGCTATGTATGTGATAAATTATTGTTCAGAACAAACTGAAAAACAAAATGCATAAAAAGTTTTAGGGTTGGCCCCTTAAACATTGGGTCGTTCGGGCCACCGGAAACACAGTTTTTTTTTTACCTTAGTGTTATGTTGTGGTTATATTTATCTGCTAATGAAGTTATGCTTGCATTCACAATCCCAGAGCTAACTTTATGATCATGTTGAGTATTTGATACTAAATGTCCCACTAGGGTTTACAATGGAGGGCTGAACAACTGCATAGGCTTCTCCCAGCTGTTCCCATTTATTTAGTGTTTTGAAACTCAACGGAATGAACTAATGAATCTCTTCCTTGATTGTTAAGCTAGTTGTTAAAACCAACAAGAGTTATCTCCCTGAATGAAATCAATAGTAAAACGTGATATATAATTCCGAAAAAGACATTTAATAAACATTTTACAGGTCATGAACTTTGTTAATATTTACATTGACATAATAAATATCATCGAAACCCAAGGTCGTGGCTGCGGATGATATTCGTTTTGCACGATAATTAGGCATTTTCAAACTTTATTGCGCATGTTGAGAATAGAAACAATATTGACTTTGAAACACTGAAGAAAGCTTGTCCCTAGTCATTATAGTGTCAAGGATAAATTGCTATAAAGAAGTTTATAATTTCAACCATGATTCAGAAAAAGAACCACAACATGTTAATACCATAATTAATAATATTGAATATTGAATTTAAAAAGAAGTTTGATAAAACAAAATCTTACTTTTTTATTTCCTTGTGGGTATTTTTATGGCTATTGTTGCTATTACTTACAGGCCCAGGAGCAGAGTGTGAAGACTGACATGAAAATGGAGATACTTAACGAGTTGCAGACATCAGAAAACCAACAAAGGATGAATAAAATGTATCTACAACAACAACAAATGTAGAAATAAAAGGAAACATGCTTTCTAAATACTTCTCTGAAGCATTAAAATCATGTGTATCATGGTGTTTTGATTTCAGTGAATCTGACAATGGTCTGTCGATCCACTTTGCTGCGTGTCTTTGTCACGCATTTCTTATTATAACTTTAATTTATGAAGCTTTGCTGGGAAAGGACGTAGCGCTAATTTTTTTAAATTGCTATTTAAGGCTTCTTTGCTATCACTTAGATAAACAATTATCAACAAATGGGTAGGCAGTCAAACTTAGTTTGCAGTAGACGTCTTTGAAGAGGACACGCATTTCTAACTCAAAGAAGATACTGGAAATAGAAAAAAAGGGTCATTGAACATTTTCCAAAGCTTTTTTTTATAACATTAAATTTATTTAAAAAAAAGAATCACATACATACTGCCTTTTAAAACATACAAAAAAATAAAGAAATCCTCACTCGTCATTTTACTTAAAAAAGAAAACAAATATGGACCGTACCCCCAGCGTGTTTAAGAACAACAACCCTTTATCTAAAATGATAATTATAGGTCTTATGACATTTCTTTTTCAAACAAGTAAAACAATATATAGGTCACCGCGCTGCTAATGAATTTATATTAAATCTATAATTTACACGCATGTTATTGTGAAATGTTCACTGTAAACTACTATACACAAACTTTTCAGATAGGGATCGGGTATAGAATTAGATCAGTATGTACTTTTACATATGTTTTCCACTATTTAAACACAAAAAAACGTATTTTTTTAAAGCGAAAGGATGAATTCTACTCAGAGCTACCAACACCTTGATAATAAAAATGGTCAAAAATGACAAACAATATGGGAACAATTCTTAAAGTTTGATGTTAACATCTTACATTTTACATTATATCCATATCTAATTTAATGCAAAAACAATCAAGCTCTAGGATCCTAGATAGCATCAGGCAAATTTGCGGATATGTTACAGTGTTGGCTGTTGCTCAGTCAAGGGAAATGGTTCTTTTTGGTCGCCTTGTCAAGTGATGTCTATTCCAGTGATCATATACTCAAGACATGTTTGTTGTAAGTAGTAAGAAAAATAATATTTTTTACATCCTTATATACGTTTTATATGCAGAATTGTAGGATCCTGCAGACTCTGAAATCACTGAATGAAATCAATGTATGAGAATCGAACGAAACAGGAGCATGAATTCAAGGCCCACTGTAAGGAGGAGATGGGCCGAGTGAAGGCCACCATAGAGGCCCTTAAATCAGTAAAAGACGGTGACATGTCAGATGACAAGGTAGTTACACAATATCATTAGTTAATAAATACTTGTTCGAGCTCTGTATTTTTATGTAAGTCACTATGATACGTAAACTTGAATAATCCCATGGCTCTGTTAATACATTTAGGTCATGTAAAGCTATGCCTCTGGAAACCTTGAACTCAGAAATATTTAAAAATTAAGTTAGGCATCTAAACTCTATTCTCTGTATGATTATGTAAGTTACTTAAACCCACATCTCAGTAATAATAAGTAGGTCGCTTAAACCTATCGCTTTGTAAACGTGTCTAGGTCACACTAAACACACTGCTCTCCACTATTAAGTAGGTCACTAAAACCCAATACCCAGTATCTTTCTGTAGGTTACTTAAACCGACTGCTCTGTAATATTTAATAAGCCACCTATACCCTCCGTTCTGTAATATTGAGAATGTCCATGCCATGTAATATACAGTAGATCACTTATACCCACTGATCTGTAATATTGTGTAAGACACTTAAACTCAGGGCTCAGTAAAATTTTGTATATTTTATAAATTTTATTATAACAGCATATCACTGTATTGTTTCAGGTGAGGGCTGGTCTCATTGACAAACAATACACGGCAGACAAGGAGCAACTTCATAAGATACTTCTGCTTCTGGTAAGTTGCTCAATTGGTGTTCTGCATCACAGTGGTTCTTGTTAATCATAATAATTGGTATGTAAAAGTCATCGAAACACAATATTATGGCTTTATGCCTAATGAATAACCTAACAAATAAAACACATTTAAATTTAGCTGTTCATAAAAGCTGCAGTGAGGTTTAATTTAATGTCAGATGTTTTACATATTAGTTGATTTGCAATGGGCAATATTACTTCTCTCAACTTTAAATGAGTTTTGTCCCTTTAACCTATCGTTTATACGAGTTACAGGTATTTAAAGTTCACCATATTATTAGTTTAACAAGAACACTTTACATGAATTACGAATTACTTAACAGAGTATATATAAAAAGGAAGAATACATGTTTGTGTCATTCTATAAGACAAGACTATATTCATATATACTCGGTACTTGTACATGAGTGAAGATAAATCTAGCAATTCCTAATGCATTTGGAGGTTGGAAAATGATGACCTATTTATTTTTGAGTCAGCCTGTAAATTAAACTTCTTCAGGGGAAAGCAAGCATTTTATTTATTAATGATCGCCAACCCTTGGAATATCAAATGTGTTTAAATGAAGTTCGAGTGGTCAAAAATGGCCAAATTTTGTATCTAGAGGTTTTTCATGCTTTACACAGACTTACATAGGAAAAATCTTCTCTGAAACCACAAGCCATAGAGCTCTCATATATTGCATGTTGCTTCAGCTTACTGTCCTCTACCATATATATATACTCGTTACTTGTGATAAATCGGACCATGCTTATATGCATTTTGAGGTGGAAAAGGCTGAACTATTGTCTGAAAGCAAACATTTCTGTGTTATTGATCGCGAACCCCTCGACTATTAGGTTTGTTCAAATGAAGTCCTCTTGGTCAAAAATGACTACGCTCCTTGGTTCCAAATTTTGTATATTGAGGTTTAGCACGCTTTACATAGGCTTACATAGGAACAATCTTCTCCCCGAATACCACAAGTCATAGAGTTCTCATAGAGCGGACCCACCACGTTGATAACAGTTTTGCATAGAATTATGTAGTTCTTTAAAAACATATTCTTCTCTGTAACTGCATAAGCCAGAGGTTTTATATATTATGCATTTACCATAAGATCGTGGTACTATAGGTATAACATTTGTTCAAATGACCATCCTGACGTCAAATGGGGCCTTGCCTTGCCCGGGGGTCACACGTTTTACATCGTTGGCAGTGTACATTGTGCTCAATAAATCCCTATTTATATATCAGGCTAGAAGAACAGAGAAATCGCTGCCCTGCTGCTGAAAATAGATGCGGGGCCTTCCTCAGCTGAGCTGAGTCGGTACCAAATGGGATTTATTGAACTGTATATCAAAGGTAAGCTTCCTGCATCCTACACTTCACCCATTCATGGGTGTAACTTGTTTTAGTTGTTTTTGAAATAACTGAAAACAGAATTATACTACCATCTTAAATTCTACATTATATCCATATCTAGTAGACTGCAAAAAATGAAACAATTCTGTTATCAAATGAAAATATGATTTAAAAAATAATATTCTTAGACGTGAACATGTCAAAGCTTTCTCAGCAAACACCAATATAGGACATAGATAACATCATGCAGATATGCTTTCGGATATGTTACAGTTTTGGATGGTTCCCTTTGGGTAGTCTGTAAACTTTTGTCGTGCCCTTATGGTTTATTTTTTTGTTGCTCTGGCTTCTTCCAAGTCATTGAGTACCTTCATTGTGGCTTTCTAGGCTATTGTTTTTTTTTGTATTATATTTACACGAGCATATTTGTGTTTTACTTATATTGCCTATTGATGCTGCCTTGTTGGTTAGAGATTAGATCATGGCGGGGATTTCTTTATTTACACTGTCCTGTTTTATTGGGATGACAGTATGGTAAGTGTGAGGTTTGGTGCACCCTAGAACCGGTTTAAACCCCCAGTGGCCTTTGTTGCCACTGACCGTTCCAAGGCGGTAGCCCTATTGTCAACCCGTTTGTGTTTGTGATGTCGTTTGAATTTTTTATTACTTTTGCCTTCTCGTTTGTCTGTTTGCGTGTTTGTTTTTGTGTTTTGTGGTTGACTGTCGTCCTTGAATGCTGCTTTCCCTGTCCGATATTTTTATCTTTCTTCTAGTGGACATCCTTATATACGTTGTGCTTGTACAAGTGTGGCATTATGCAGACACAGAAATCAATCACTGATGGCGATGAATGAGAACATGAAGATACAGGAAGCACAATGCTCATTGTAAGGAGGAGATGGGTCGACTGAAGGCCTCCATAGAGGTCCCTTAAATCAGAAACATTCAGTGACATGATGTCAGATGACAAGGTAATTACGCAATATTATTACTTTAATAAGTACCTACTCATGCTCTTTATTTTGTGTCTTTCACTAAACCTAAGCTCTGTAAACTTGACTAAGTCCACGGCTCTGTTAATGAAACTAACCCGCCACATATTGGCAAAATTAAACTACACAACCGTTTATCAAAACTGGGTCAAAGTGTTCATGTTATATAATAATAAAAATGTTCTGTTTAAATGTGTCTATATATACATAACTTACATATTTTGAGAATCCAAACTCTATAGACACAATATTAGTGTCTAGGTTACTTAATCCCACTGCTATATACTATTATGTAGGTCACTTTAACATATGAACCTGTAATATTGTGTAGGTCACTTTAACCCACTGCTCGCTATTACAGACCCAGTTGCGTTCAAGTACCCCAAATAAATGCAGAACGAACGGAAAATGAATGCAGAATGAACGCAGAACGAACGCAGAATGAACGTTGCACGATCCATATTTAAAAATGCATTTCGTTCGTGCGTTCGTTTTGTTCGTTTTCAGCATTCAGCGTTTTAAAAAACGAACGATGAATGCATTTTTTAAAACGGTAAACGCTGAAAAAGAACGGAACAAACGAAACGAACGAAACGAGCGCAAATGCATTTCGCTATTTCGGATAACTTTCAATATTATCCTTTTGAATACATAATTGAAGACTCGATTTAAACAAAGTGCGTTTTGCAGTATTTTAATATAAAGAAATACACTGTGTAAATGGTGTTTTTTAAGCAGGATTACACACTATCATTTTTACTGATTTAAAATAGGAAATGTATTTATTGTGCATGTTGTGTAGCACAAACTTTATATTATTTCAATATAAAACTGAAATAATGTTGGCAAAATCAGACGGCATATTTTTATATAGTTTCAAGTATTTAATTGTTGATGAAAATAACATAACCCCGGAAGAAAACAAAATAATCATCAATGTGCACCACCAAATAATGTCAACCAAAGGACACATTCTTCAATATGATCACAAACATTAGTTGGTGACTCTTGGTAAGAATCGCATGCCTGGATATCATGCCTAGTTTAATCGTCAGACATGTTTCGATTGGTAAACGCTGAACGAACGAACGCAAATGTATTTTCTCCGTTTGTGCATTTAAACGCACACACTATGTTGCGTGCATTTAAATGAACGTTAGTTTCGTTTATAACGCTGAATGTATTCAAAAACGCAAATGATTTGCATTTTAAAAAATGCATTCATAAGAAATGCAAACGGAATACAAACGGAGCGCAAACGGAACGCAAACGGAATGCATTTTTGGGGTACTTGAACGCAACTGGGTTTGTAGTATGTAGGTCACTTAAACCAATGGCCCTGTAACATTGTGTAGGTCACTTTAAACACAATGCTCTGGAATATTTAGCAGAAGTCACATAAACCCACTGATCTGTTATATTGTGTGAAACACTTAAACCCAGGGCTCTATGAAATTTAGTATATTTTATAAACTTTTATTATAACAGCATATCACTGTATTAGTTCTTTCAGCCATTGACAAATGATACACGGAATACAAGGAGAAACTTCATAAGATACCTCTGCCTCTGATAAATAGCTCAGTCGGTGTTCTACATCAGAGTGGATCTTATAAATCAGAATTGGTATGTAAAAGACATTGTATTATGGCTTGATGGCTAATGATTAACCTAGAAAACACAACCCATTTAAACTTGACTGTTCATACAATCTGCAGTTTGGTTTAATTTAATCATATCAGTAGAGTTGCAATGGGCAATATTACTTCTCTCAATGTTAAACGAGTTTTGTCCCTTTACCTACATTTTATATAAGTTACAGATATTTAAAGATCAACATATTAATAGTTTAACAAGAACACTTCACCTTTATTAAGTTTTAATTAGCAGATGAAATATCAAAAGGAATTTTATAAAACATATTTCTGTCACTCTATAAGACATTAACATTGTACATAGACTTATATAAGAACAGTTTTCTCCTACAAAACCAAAAGGCAGAGCGCTCTGACATATTGCATGTTGCTTTAGCTTATGGTCCTCTACCAAGTATGATTTAAACAAATAATCTTAAAACAAATTTGTCAAAAATGGCGACACCACCAGGATTCCAAAGTTTGCTTATATATGTTTTGCCCATTTTGCATCGACTTACATAGGAACGGTCTTCCCCTACGAAATCAAAATATAGCAAATTTCATGTTTCTTCAGTTTATGGTCCTCTACCAAGTTGATTCAAATGTTGACCCTGTGATCAAATGTCGCCCAACCAGAGGCCACAGTTTGCAGAGAGTTATATAGTAGAATCTTCAAACAAAATCGTCTTCTCTGTAACGCTGTATCTACAAAAGCCTGACGTTTAATATGCAATGACCATAAGGTCATGGTCCTCTACATACACATTTTTTTCAAATGGTGATCATGGGGTCAAATTTGGTCCTGCCCCATGGGTCACAAGTTTTACATAGTCGGCAGTATACATTGTGCTCAATAAATCCCTATTTCTCAGGCTGGAAAGAACAGAGAAATCGAGGCCCTACAGCGGAAAAAAGTAGAGGTGCCCTCTGGCTGAGCTGAGCGGAGATTAAAAAAACTGTATAACCAAGGTAAGCTTCCTGCAATATACACTTCATCTAGTCAGGGTGAAACGTGTTTTAGTTATTTTGAAAAGAACTAAAACAAATTATTTACAAGATATCTTTTGTTTTCAATTATTTACATAATTACAGTATGTATTGACCATAAGCTCGTGATCCTCTAGATATAAAATTTGTTCGAATGGCGATCCTGGGGTCAAATGTGTCCCTGTCCCAGGGGTCACAAGTTATTTCGAGTTGGGCAGTGTACAGTGAGCTCAATAAATCCCTAAATATCAGGTTTTAAAATAACTAAAACAAGTTATTTCAAGGTATATATGTTTTTCAATATTAACATACACAGATCTTATTTTTTCTATAGCAAAAGGGTGAATTATACTCAGAGCTACACATACCCCCTATTTTCTTGATAACAAAAAATGGTCGCACATGACAAAACATGGGTAAACAGTGCTTAAACTTTGATATATTACTATATTAAATTATACATTATATCCATATCTAGTAGAATGCAAAAAAAGATAATATTCTTAGACAGGAACATGTCAAAACTTTCCCAACAAACACCCTTAAGCTGTTCTAGGGGCCTTGATAGCATCATGCAAATTTCCTTGTGGATTGTTACAGTGTCGGTCGTTGCCAAATCAGGGGAAATGGTTCTTTTTGGGTGCGTTGCCCTGAGTATAAACACGTTATGTCTATTCCAGTGATTATATGCCCACGAGATGTTTCTTGTAGGCAGTCATATATTACTAGTTGACACTCATATCCGTTGTGTTTGTACTACTGTAGGATTGTGCAAACTTTGAAATAAATGAGAACCTGCAGAAACAGGAACAGAAGTACTATGACCATTGTAAGGAGAAGATGGGTCGACTTAAGGTCTCCATAGAGACCCCTTCAATCAAAAACAGACTGGGACATGTCAGATTACGATATAGTAACACAATATGATTGTCAGATGACAATATAGTAGTAACACAATATCATTACTTTAATAAGTACCTGTTCAAGCTCTGTATTTTGTGTAAGTCACTAAAATTATGCTTTGTAAACTTGAATAAGTCCACCGCTCTGTTAATACACGTATGCCATGTAAACCTATGCCTCTATAATAAAAAGGAGTAAACCTTAAACTCAGAAATCTGTAAAATTAATTTCATCTATTCTCTGTATGATTGTGTAAGTTACTTAAACCCACAGCTTAGTGATATTAAGCAGGTTACTTAAACCCTTAACTCTGCAATAGTGTCATGGCCACTTAAACAGACTGCCCTGTATTATTAAGTAGGGCACTTAACCCCATGGCCCTGTAATATTATATAGGTCACATTAAACCTAATGCACTCTGCTGTAAAGCAGGTCATTTAAACCCATGGCCCTGTAAAATTGTGTAGGTCACTTTAAACCCACCACTTTGTAATATTTAGAATGTCACCTAAACCCTCCATTCTCTAATATTAAGAATGACACTGCTCTGTAATACTGAGTAGGTCACTTAAACCCATTGATCTGTAATATTGTGTAATACATTTAAACCCATGGCTCTGTAAACTTTTATAAACTTTCATTATTAAAGCATATCACTGTTTTACTTCTTTCAGGTGAGGGCTGGTCTCTGACAACGTCATATAGGGAACAATTTCATAAGGTACGACTGCTTCATGTAAATTGCTCAATTGGTGTTCTAAAATAAAACACTGGATCTTATAAATCATAATAATTGGTATGTTAAAGACATTTTAACATTGTAGCTTTATGGCTAATGATTAACCCAGAAAATATAAAACGCATTTTAAACTTGATAGTTCATAAATGGGCAATATTACGTCTCTTAAATTTTAATGAGTTTTGTCCCTTTACCTACCGTTTGTATGAGTTGCAGTTATTTACAAATCACCATATTGATAGTATAACAAAAACACTTTACATTAATTAAGAATTACTTCACAGAGGATATATACAACGAAAGAAGACATATTTGTGTCATTCTATCAGAAATAAATTATTCATATATACTCGGTTCTTGCATATGTGTGCTGATAAATCGGACCATGCTTTTATGCATGTGGAGACAGGAGAAAACGTGACCTATTTATTTGTTTGCTAGCCTGAAAATTAAACTTCTTCAAACTTTTCTTCATTAATGATTGCCAACACCAGGACTATCAAGTTTGTTCAATTGCAGTTCCAGTGGTCAACAATGACCACGCCTCGGGGGTCTAAAGTTTGTATATATAGATTGTGCACGCTTTACATAGACTTGTAGATGGACAAGGGATAGAACTCTCATACATTACATGTTGCTACATCATATGGTCCTCTCCCAAGTTTGTTCAAATGGCGATCCAGTTTTCAACTTCGGCCCTGCTGTATGGGTCATAAGTTTTACATAGTTGGCAGTGTACATTGTGCTCAATATATCCCTATTTTCTTATCAGGCTAGATAGAACAGAGGTAATGCGGCCCTTCAGCGGAAAATGGATGAGTTGCCTTCCACAGCTGAACTGTGTTAGTACCAATGGAGATTTATTAAACTGTATCACCAAAGTAAGCTTCCTACACTTGTTTTAAACATATTTATTTTACATCGATTGCGAAACAAGTTCTTGCAACTTAGATTAATCACTCTCGATGGCTTCCTGGGTAGAACCAGTACTAAGCAATGTGGATTAATTATCTTGCTCAAGGATAAATTACGTGGCCGCGACGGAGGATCGAACCCACGACCTCTCGATCAGGAGTTCGGCTGGACCACGCACTCCACACTTCCTACACTTCACCCAGTCATGGGTGTAACTTTTTAATTTATTTTTGAAATAACTGAAACAAGTTAATTTCGAAATGTATTTGTTCTCCATTATTTACATACACAAATATTCTTATTCTTATAGCAAAAGAATGAATTATACTCCGAGCTATTCATACCCCGTATTTTCTTGATAAATAGAAATGGTCGGAAATGACAAAAATGTGAGAAAACAATGCATACACTTTGATATGTTACAATCCTTAATTTTACATTATATCCATATCTAGTAGAATGCAAAAAATGATACAATTATGTTATCAAATAAAACTATGATTTATAATAGTATTCTAAGTCAAAGCTTTCCCAGCAAACACCATTAAGCTGCTCTAGTGGCCTGGTAAGAATATGTATGCACATTTGCGTGCAAATACTTTACAGTGCTGGTGGTTGCTCAATCAAGTGAAATGTTCTTTTTGGGTTCCTTGTCTTGAATATGTAGAAGTGACGTCTATTCCAGTGGTCATATACCCACGATATGTTTGTTGTAAATAGTCAGTAAATTACTAGTGGACATCATTATATACGTTGTGCTTGTATATAACTGTAGGATAATGCAGACACAGAAATCACTGGTGGCGATGAATGAGAACATGAAGAAACAGGAGCAAAAAATACAAGGCCCATTGTAAGGAAAAGATGGGGCGACTGAAGGCCTCCATAGAGGCCCCTAAAATCAGAAACATTCAGTGACATGATGTCAGAAAACAAGGTAATTACTTTAATAGGTACACGCTCTGTATTTTGTGTTTGTCACTAAAACTAAGCTCTGTAAACGTGAATAAATTCACGGCTCTATTAAAGAAACTATCCAACCACATAATGGCAAAATTAAACTAAAGAACCGTTTATCAAAACTCTATCAATGTGACAATATGCGTAAAATTAATTATGAATTAGTTACTCCTAAGTCGATGCTCCAGTTTTGGCGTTTGGTAGGTCACTTAAACCCATGACCCTGTAATATTGTGCAGGTCAATTTAAACTCGCTGCTCTGTACTAATAAGTAGGTCACTTAAACCCATGACCCTGTAATAATGTGTACGCCACTTTAACACTCTCCTCTCTATTATTAAGTAGGTCACTTAAACCCTTGACCTGAAATATTCTGTATATAACTTTAAACCCATTGCTCTGTAATGTTTAGTAGGCAATTTAAACCCTACGTTCTGTAATATTAAGAATGGTACTGTTCTGTAATATTCAGTAGGTCACTTATACCCACTGATCTATAATATTTAATAAGCCACCTATACCCTCCTTTCGGTAATATTAAGAATGTCACTGCTCTGTAATATACAGTATGTCACTTATACCCACTGATCTGTACTATTGTGTAAGACACTTAAACTCAGGGCTCTGTAAAATTTAGGATATTTTATTAACTTTTATTATAACAGCATATCACTGTATTTCTTCTTTCAGATGAGGGCCTGTGTCGTTGACAAATAATTCACGGCAGACAAGGAGAAACTTCATAAGATCCGTCTGCTTCTGATAAATTGCTCAGTTGGTGTTCATCATCACAGTGGATCTTATACATCATAATAATTAGTGTGTTAAAGGCATTGTAACACAATCTTATTGTTCTAAGGCTAATGATTAACAATAGCAAGTAAAATCCATTTAAACTTAAAAGTTAATAAAATCTTCAGTGCGATCTAATGTAATCATATCAGTAGGGTTGCAATGGGCAATATTACGTCTCTTAATTTTAGATGAGTTTTGTCCCTTTACCTACCGTTTGTATGAGTTGCAGTTATTTGCAAATCACCATATCGATAGTGTAACAAAAGCACTTTACATTAATTAAGAATTACTTAACAGAGGATATATACAACAGAAGAAGACATATTTGTGTCATTCTATCAGAAATAAAATATACATACATGTATATACTCGGTACTTGCATATGTGCAGACAAATCTGACCATGCTTATATGCATATGGAGGCGGAACAAGGGTGACGTATTTATTGTTTTAGTAGCCTGAAAATTAATCTTTTTCATGTAAAATCAAACTTTTCTTTTTTATTGATCGTCAAAACTATCAAGTGTGTTCAAATAAAGAGTTCATTGCCCTTGGTGAGAGGAGGAACTCTATTGTTTTGGGGTTAGTAGGTCAAAGTTAACGTTAGCTATGATCTCATATAGAAGTATAACAGCCTTATGTGCATTGCCTTTGTTAATATTATTAAGCCATTGCTTTTGGGATTGCTGTTGGTCATCAAGAACACATTGACCTGACAATGGACCTATCCTTATAAACACTTTCCGCACTGTAACTGTTTGACCTACAATCTTAAAACTTTCCAGAAATATTACTCATGGTAGTTTTGGGGTTAGTATGTCAAAGGTTAAGGTCACAGTAGCCAGAAAAAATACATTCTGTGCTGGAACTTATTTTAATACCACTATATCTGTAGTCTGGAATTTTGAACAAATAGTATCCATGTTGCAACAACCACCCCCTATTTATTTTATGGTTGGTATGTCACATGTCAAGGTTACTGTTACTGTAACCTGCTTTCTCAGCTGTTATTTATGAACTTTTTGAACTACAATCTTAAAACGTTACACAAATAGTGCCCTTGGTTAAACAACACCTATCAGGGTTTTTTGTCAGTAGGTCAAAAGGCAAGGTCACATTGACCGGACACGTAAACAGACTTGGCAAACAGGCGTGTAATGCCCAGTTAGGCATGGTTGTCAAAATAAGTGTTTCTTGTTTATATAGACAAAACATTATAAATGCAAGTGAAGAGTTTTAATATCACATAATTAAATCAATTGTATTGTGAATAATATAGATCTATATGTAGTATAACAAAATCATCACAGTGCTTTGTGCGTAATATTCTTTATATAATAATACTCGAATTTACGTGTTTTGTTTACATCAAATATAAACTACAGTCCATAACTGTGGTGTAGGAAACACCGAGGCAGTATGATAACAGATAAGTTGTCCAATAGTGTCTTTTCCCGTTGAAATGTGTGAGGTGGTGGATTTTAGCGGAAATTTGAAATAAGTAAAATGCTCATTATCCAAAAAATAAACGCATATATCTCTCCGGACTTAATATTTCTTAATTCTTAAAGCTATTGTAAGCATACTAAAACATTGTAAGTTATAGAAACTATAACTATCAAAACAATCACACATTTATTCTACAAATCAAAGTCAAACATAGCTTTTATGTTTCAATGTTGTCCCTAATATGTGACACTATCTAGTCACGCACTGTTTACAAGGTAGAACTCTTCTTTTTCTTAGCTCTACGGTTCAAAATTCAGCAGAGCTTTCGCCGTTGTGTAGTCTGTCCGTCCGTCCATCTGTTAACCGTCCATTATTAGCTACACTGATCAAATATGCCGTGGTGCGGCGTCCGTCGTCCGTCTGTCTGTCCGTCTGTCCGCAACGTTTTTATTATAGAGGCTACTACTTTGAAACTACTGAGTGGATTTTCATGAACCTTTACAAGAATGTTGCCCATATGTCTTATTGATCGTAGCAAATGTTCACGGTGATGTGAAATACAAGATGGCCACCAAAGCTAAAAATAGATTTTTAAAAAATAAGATTTTAGCGACCACTTCTTGAAAACTTTTCTAAAATGATCTTAATGTCTAGTTGGTCCGAAGTAAAACAAATTAGATGTTTAAGTACAGATTTGAGGTGACTACTTTTAATAATAGAAAACAATATCGATTAGAACCTTTACCAAAATGACTGAGGTTGTCTCCGTGGCCGAATGGGTTAATGACGTTGCGTTGTAAACTTTCGCCTTTCATCGCTGCGGGTTCGAATTCCACTGGGAGCTCGACTTGTAGGTGAGGAAATATCGATTCCTACGGATGGCAGGAGGTGTACAGTACTAGTTCTACCATGGAAAATATGGTGGTCTGCCTCCACCGCAAACAAATCGACCGTCATATATAACCTTACATGTGTTGAAAATGACGTAAAACACCATACAAAACCAAAATGACTGACATTACATGTTGTTTGTCCTAAACAAAAATGATTTTCATTCGTGGACAACCAGTGCCATTATTGTTTACATCGAGTTGTATAGGCAACAAGTGTGGCTACTACTCTTTTGAAACTACCTGATGAATGTTCATGACACTTTACAGGACTCTGACGTTTAATGTCTGGTTGTTCCTAAATAAAAAAGCAGGTTACCTAGATATCAATATAGCTGTCACAGCTAAAATAATAGATTTAAAAAAACGATGGCGACCACTTCTCGTTAAACTATAAGTGTTATTTATGTGGTACCTTAATCCAAATGACATGCATACCATTCAGTTAGACCTAAACAAAATTCGTTTTGCTCTGAGAGTTATTTAGGAAAAACTTGTGGTGACTAGTTGTCTTAATCTACTTGATGATACTTTAAAAGAATGTTACTTGATGTCTAGTTAATCCTAGGTAAATATTAGGTTGACCGGGAATTCAAATGATCGCCACAACTTGGACCAACAGTTGTTTGCTGTGTGGATCAATGCAACTGCCTAGTTGGATGTTAATATATATAACCCAATGTTGGTTTCTCAAAACCTACCAGATAATTTAACACTGCTCCATAGAATTATAATTGTAAATACTTTTGTCTATTTGACAATTTGGCTGTCTTTCAAACAAATTCTATATCTTCAGTTATTGCACAATTTGTCAAGGTGGCTTTGTTATTAATTAAAATACCATTATGTAAAATCTGTACATATTCAACATATTTTACCCCCAGCTCTTAAAATTAAGTTCAAATTGTTAAATATAAATTTGAATTGCAAACATAATTATGTTTGTGCACCCGTTTGTAGTTTCAGATTATATCATTTCAAATCTTTTTGTTCATAGTAACATTATGTTCTTTGTATTAAGTTGTGCCTATCACCCGTTCATTCATGCAAATTAGACTAAGTAACGCTATACTACTATGACTTGAAAGAATTGATCAGTTTTGCAAAGCAATTTGCATATCATTTATTTAAAAAAATATATACGGTATAAACGAATCAATTGAAACAAATAAACAGAATTTAATTTCCATCTAATTTTCAATATGAAATTTCTGAGTAAAAATACGTCCGCATAAACAAAACGATTGCTAATATTTTACATTTTTCTAAAATAAATGTTACAATATTTAATTTGAGCTAGTTTCTCACTGCGCAGCATATTTGTCTATCGCATATGGGTGTCAAATTATGTGTCATTATTGACACTGATTATTGACACTGGAGAATGTTATTTAGTGAAAAAGAAGTTTTAAACATGTTAAATTACTGCAACTGTTGAATTTACGTTGTTTGCTCACTTTGTATGACGAAGCTGATGTAAGCGCCAATTATTTAGTACTTAAATAGTGGTAGAAACCGGAGTAAAAATAATTTCCAAAACATCCAGCTAGTGGGATGGGAAATATTTCCCTAAAGGAATCATGACATTTCCGTCCCTCAGAAATCTTGGTAATTCATTGCAAGAATTGAGAATTGTAATATGAGGGGGTAACACTACTCCCCACTGGCATGCAGAACACTCTTTAAATTAGGTCTGCAAGCAGCCTACTCAACAAGCTCTTAAATGGCCAAGCATCTGGCGTATGCACAGGGGTGCAAATTTGACCTTCCGCATACTGTATCCAAGTCTCGGTGAACGGAATACTCTTATAAATTGGGCCGAATCCGGTGTACCAGAAAAGAGAGTTTCACCCTCTAATATAGCAGGATTAATCCATTCGTCCCGATGATTATAAATATTACTTGAAAATATACATGTATTTCATATAAAAAAAAATCGGAGGTGCATATAATCGGCGTTTTTTTCTTCCGTCCGTTCTTTCGTTTTATCCTTCTGGATTCTTTCTCCGGAGCAGAACTACTAACGAGACTGGAATGAAACTTAGAGACAGTGCAGCAATTAGAGACAGTGCAGTGTGCAAGAACTATACATCTCTTTATTCAAATTATAGTTATTACCCTTTATCATTTGATACCTATACTTCTTTTCCGGAGCATACTTTGAAAGCTACTAATGGGACTTGAGTGAAACTTTACACACTGATAGAGGACATTGATGGGAAGTTCAGCGCACACGAAACACAACAAATACAGAATTATCCCTCTTTGGCCTCTTACATTTATTTTGATATCACATGTTTATTAGACATCTCTTGTCCAGAATGTATTAAATGAATTGTCATACTTCTTTTAATTGGTATGCAACACTATATTATTGCTTTTGACCTTTGTCTAGAAAATCACTCGTATCAAACAAAATTACCCACAGAAGTACATAAATGTATTGTTATGGACATTTTTCTTTTTACTTTGCACTTTACGTCCACTGATAATACTTCATGCAAATACAGTATCCAATTCGAGGAGCATCCATCGGTTCTACAGATAGTCTTGTTTATTGGTGTCGATTTCTGTAAACACTATATGATCAGTTCACGTGGGATGAAGGCTCAATGTGATCCATTATGACCCCTGTGTAATCCGTTAACTTTTACGTCAATGATTTCACCTCAAAAAAACGCTTAGACGAGTTTGGCCAAAATTCACATGGATGATCCTGAGATCAATAACGTTCGAGTTTGTTAAAATAAGGTAAACTTGACATCCAAGATGACTGCCATTCGTAGATCAATAAACCCTATTTCCAAATTTGTTTTACTGTCTATGTCAGTTATACTTAACTCAAACAAACATTAAACCATTTCCCCAATACATCATTTGGCTAAATTAAAGTTAACAATGTCAACAAACAATCAAAAGTTTCCATTTTGTATAAAAACAACAACAGCGAAATATGTTTTCTAGGCACTATTTGATTCTACACCACAGAGGCACACATCCAATTATACCAATAAATGGTTGAAACAAAAAACAATATCTTTAAAAAAGAAATTTAAAAAAAAATCACTGAAGAGAATTTGACATTGCTTCAGTTAAAATTTAACAAGAAAAGAAGTGCAAAACCAGCAACAGAAATTGTTAAAATATAATCAACAACTTTATTCAAATATTACAATGAAAAGTAATCACTTGCATAATACAAATGGTTTAGTTTCAGTATTTCTTTAAAATCTAATTTCAGTATAAAGTTCTTATAATATTGTCAATCCAAATTGTCAAGTGTCCCTTTAATCCAAATTGTTAAGTGTCCCTTTAATCCAAATTGTCAAGTGTCCTTTTAATCCAAATTTATTCAAAATATTTCCTGGTTTAGTTCTCCACAATAGTCCAAATACTGCAATGATACTTTTAAAATAATTGAGCACAACAATGTTTAATATAAATCATCTCGCAATATGGAATTAAATCAAAAACATCCAATATGAATTCACAATGTCTCTTTAACTTTATAATACTGAATCCCTACCTATCTCACAAAGCTTTGTTTATCTACTGCAATATAATTTTCTAGATGTATACGTCATAGAATATTCAAAATCAGAATGTAGCATAAATATGCATCTTTTGAGAACTATTCAGAAATATCTATACAGAAAGGAAAAATAAACACATCATCAAACGAACTGCCTATACTAAACTGTTATATACACCTAATTGCACATAATATTCCAGATATCTCAATGTGTTTTGTACAAACAGGAGCTACAGCTAATTACAGAAAGGACAACTCTGTCATGTAGTATACCTTTTCTCCATGTTTCTTCATCAAACTTTCAATTTATACTCATCAAAAGTCAGGAACCCTGGAACTAAAATCTCTAATGTTATAATACTTTGCACGTAGCATTGGCATATATTACCTGCTATTATATGTGTTCAGCTGGTGATCCTGGTGTAAAATGTAGCTCTTTCCCGGCGCAAACAGTTAAACGAAGAGATATAAAGGCTTTTCTTTAAACAAATCGTATTGTCTAATATTACAAGAGCTAGAGTTCTTTGTACATAGTATTTAATTATGGCACATCTCTGCCAAGGAGGTCACACTTTTATGTAGAATTGCACAGAAAACAATCTTCTCCAAAACTGCAGGAATTAAAGATTTAATATTATGCATGTAGCATACACTTATGGCCCTCTACTAATTGTGTTCAAATGATGACACGGGGGTATGGGGGTCGTGTGGGGTAGTGGAGGGGGTTGATACATGAGACAAACATAGGGATGAAATAAACTACCTAGAGATATCTAGCCTCTAGCTCTGGTTTTGTGCATAATGCATCGGCTTATAAGTATCACTATTAAACATATTGTCGCAGCAACCTCCAGTTGTCATGAATAACTTTGAAACTTGGTTCCTCTTATTAAGCATGATGCGCATATTTACATATGGCATCAGCATGTTGAATGTTGATATGACCAGTTTTAGCAGAATTTTACAGTCTTGTTGCCAGATCTCATCCTACAGATAGTTTACGGATGTTTTAAAACTTGGAACAAGCTTTTGAAATGATGCGCAGATGTAATATAATTGTTATCCGATAATATTTATCAGAGCCTATTTCGACTTTTAAGAACTATCATAAACATTCAATTTGTTTATTCATTCATTGGAACTTTGTTCACATAAACTTTGAAAATGCTTCCAAATTGTGTACACCTTCAACATCAAAGCGCAGTTGTGCACCTAGCCATACATGTTTGACCTTTGTCTGTGCGTCCATTCGTCTGTTAACCTTTGCATAAACGACTTGTCCCCAAAGACTGCTTAGATGCTTTAGAAAAATTTCACACGGATAATGCTTAGGGCTATGGCTTTCAAATGTATTAATATTAGGTCAGCAGGACAGCCAATATGGTCGCTGTTATTATAAAAGGTCAACACTTTAAAAAAATCGTCTTCACAAGAACCTCTGAACAGATTTCGACATTTCCTTTAACCCTTGGACTATCGTTGTTGTTCAAATGAACGTGGCGTTACTGTGGGCACATATGGTGATTCCCCGTGGTCCAAAGTGTGAACATAAAGGCTTTGCTATTTTGTTTTTACATAATTTTAGGGGGAAACAACTTTAAAAATCTTCTTCTCTGAAACTACAAGGAATAGAGAGCTCATATATTGCAAGTAGCATAAGATTATGGTCCTCTAAAGAGTATGTTCAAATGGTGACCATTTGGTCATATTTGACCCCGTGCTGGGGTCACAGTTATATAGAATTATATAGGAATAACTTTAAAACATTTTTCTGAAATTACAAGAGAAAGTCTGTCAGTATATTTTGCTTATTTTTCCTCGCCCCTTGGGTCACATGTTTTACAAAGACTTATAGAGAGAATTGGTTTCTCTGATACCACAGTTATACACTTACTGACCATGAACAAACGGATACAACTATCCAACTATCATCGACTTCAGGGTCTGTGAACATAGCCCCTGGACCATAACTTCGAAACCGTTGAGATCCGACGCTTAAACCATATATACTCTTACTGGGAATGAAAAGACACATAAAACCATCCAACCATCATTGTTCCCGGGGTCCGTTTCACCCCCGGGAAAATAGCTCATGGCCATAGCTTCAAACCATTGAGATCCCCTAACTATAACCATTTAATTACAAATTTACTGGGCATAAACAGGTCAATGCAACCATTCAACCAGCATCGGCAATGGGGTATATCCCCTCCCCTGGATAAGTTGGAAACTGTTGAGATCCCCACTCTATAACCATATATACACTTACTGGGCATGACAAGTCGGATACAACCATCCAACCAGCATTGACCCCGGGGTCCGTCCTCACCCATGGGGACGTAACTTGGAAACTTTGATTTTTATCCAACAAATCCAACGCCAGACATGATTGACATAACACCGATTGATGTAAACTTTTGAAACCTTGACGCTACCCAAGACAGTTTGACCTGATACTATTAATAACAAAATGCTTAAGGAACAACTTGTGAATTATTAACTATTATCAAGTCTCTTTAATAGGTCTCTGGCTATTAACAAAGAACCTTCTCAGTGGAAGCAAGCGTATGTTTGTGCAGTTTTTAATTACAATGATAAATCTGAATTCGACAACTATCGGCCTATTTCACTTCTATTTCACTCTGCCATCATTAGCAACAGAGTGCTAATCTGAAACAATTTAGAAGGGGCTATGAGGGTGGATGGAGGGCGTGAGGTCAAACGATGTTTTTATTTTATTTATTTTTCTCCACCAAGTCCCGAGAAGTGAAGATTTAGACGCACCACAGGGTCACACGTTTCATCATATACTACTACTACTACTACTACTACTACTACTTATAATAATAATAATAATTATTGTAATAATAGTAATACTAATATTTCTTTTTATTTCATGAAGGTACAACTCATTAAAATTATCAAACAATTGCACAACACTTATCTTTCATGAGGCCTTCTAATAACAACAGTAACACTACTAATACACAATATCTAGTGAATATATGCAGATAACATTAATAATATGTTACAAGCTGGCATACAAAACAAGTATTAAATATTAACGCACGTTAATTTGAGCAGAACACCTGTTATTTTGAAATAAAAATAGTTTATAATTGTATTTGAAAGCATAAATATATACAGAAATCCATTTGTTTTCTGGGATTGAAAGTTCAGACCAAAATCAAATAAAAGCCATCATAGTGTGTATTACCGTTAACATGTTTAGTTTAATTGCTTTTTCTGAACATAATTCGTCGGGAAAACTTGAAAATTCCGTTTTTTCTTTATTTTATTTGCTTGATGTCCATTATTTATTCCTTCTGTCATTGCGTTATTCCATATACCTTGGCAAGGTGACATAAATCTACAAAAACTGGGTTCCCGCGCTATGCACATTCTGACTGTATACAATATATTTATTTGATTTGATAGCCAAGTTTATTATGTCTTTGTGAAGCAGACTGTGAAGCTTAAGGTATTAAAACTAAATCTAAAGTCCGAATTGTCAGAAAATAAAGTACAAAGTCCAGTCATTTTTTAAAATTATGTATTAAACCATAATATCAGATGCAGATTTTCTAAGTAGATTTTTTCTTTAGTGACAACTTGCTCTGTCGTAATATTTTGTAGTTGTAATCCGATTAAAATATACGTTTTTTTTTTGGACAAAGTAGACTGAAAAATTCATCTTTGTAAATAAGATATATTTTGGCCATATATGACATTAATGTTTTTGAAATAATTCATGTATATTATAGTTTCAGATTGAGCAGCGTAAGAAACAGGAAGAGAAAATGAAAGAGGTCAGTTGAATGATACATACTTCGATCTGATAGAGAAACAACGTCTCTACTTCAAAAATGTCAAGGATTTCAAAGAGGTACATTATTAATTATTTGGATTCTTGATAGGAGAAGGGCTCACATTCCACACAGGAAATAATATTGAAAAACATTTTAAGTGGTTACTTGATGTATCTAAAAGACACACCAAAACATAAAACATTTTTGTTCCATTAGGCAAATTACGACATGTCACCATAAAACGTAGCCAAATTTAGTGGATTTTGTTTCGAAACCTCTTACATATCTCGACTTAATGAGCACAATGTCGTTCGGGTGTATGTGTGTCAGTTTGTTTGTCCGACTTCCATTTCTTTATATCTTCTTCATTACTTTCAAGATATTCACCAACATCTTGTCGAGCCCATTTACGGATTTCGACTTAGCGATCACATTGTCGTCCTGGTGTATGTGTGTCAGTTTTTTGGTATGTGCATCCAGACGTCCGTCGATTTCATGTACTTAATATTATATCGTCTTCATTACTTGCAGGATTGTCACCAAACTCCCCAAGAATATGCCTTATATGTATCGTTGTTGGAAGTCAAATCAAAATATAATCTGGACTACTTCACCTCAGGGCTCGACATGTAGGCCGTGGTCTTCTAGTTTTAATATGTATATATATTGTGTAGTACAATGTTGGTGTTTTAGTATCTTTGAAATTGAAAACAGCACTACCTACTACTATGTCCGACCTCCCCCTACAACACCCACACACCAATATGGAAAGCGCAGAAAATCGGTAAGATGGAAATTGTCGTTTCCACAACAAATTGGCAGCGTAGTCTTCGCCATTTTGTTTTAAAAAATAATGTCTAATGCAGGTATAAGGTACACATTGGGACTTTGTCTATTTGCAGTATCTTGTAAAAGCATAGGTGAATGAAGTAAACTATTGTTTTGTAGTTTGGGGTATATTTATTTGTTTATAATTTGGAGAGGCAACTGTTCTAAGAGGGTATTTTGGTCACCTGTTTATTATAGCTAATCCTACATAACACAAATATGTTATTAGCTCTACTGTTTGCACACTTGTGGTTTCGTTGATCCTGAATGAAATGTCAACCCTTTTCTATAATGCAAAACGACTGCCTTCTTCTAAACATATAGACTAAAATAAAAATGTTTGTTTTTGTTTGTTTGTTGGGTGTTTAACATTTTCTAGCACATTTAAAGCTATGTATGGTTGTTGATTTTTATTGGTGGAGGCATCCCACCCACTTATTGTTGGCTAAAACCAGTAGTTTATACCTCCCGCCAGACGTAAGAATCGACACTTGCTCACAGGTCGAGCTCCCAGTGGGATTCGATCCCGCTACGGTGGGAGGCGCGATGTTGGTGATCGTAAGAGATGATTGACTTGGCATATAGTTGGTCATATTACAATTAACCGTAACATTACTTTGAAAATGCCACCTAGCAGCAACAAAGACTCCTATAGAAAAAGCATGCGATTATTATTTCACCAAAATTACTGACCATATCATTACGAAACTTCCCAGAAATGTTGCAGAAGCAGAAATATTACATTGTCTTTGAAGAACTTATAATTGTTTGGCATTGACAGATATATATATAAACATTATTATCATGGTTATTCAGTACAAAACATATCCGAAAGGATAAAGTTAAATTTCATGCAGTTTATTGTGTATGCTTTTTAATTATAAAAGACTGAACCATTATTACATTGTTATTTATTTCAGGAATGCCTTAAAAGCACTTCATTTTTACGGCATTCCTGAAATAAATAACAATGTAATAATGGTTCAGTCTTTTATAATTAAAAAGCATACACAATAAACTGCATGAAATTTAACTTTATCCTTTCGGATATGTTTTGTACTGAATAACCATGATAATAATGTTTATATAATAATGTTTGAAGAAATAATGCGAGTAACCGAATACTATGTATATTCCAAATATCCGGCATATTAAAGGGACACATAGCAATTTTGAAGATTTTATTAAACATTAAAGTTAGCGTCTCAATGTATTATTCCGGCATCATTTTAAAACATGCGTGCATATATAGCGAGTAAACACAATACCTCTTTTCATGATCTTTAAGAGAACTATTATTTAATTTTAGAGTATCTCTTCAAATATCTTAACACATATTTGTGTTTTAATTATTAAAACTGATCATTTTGAGAAAAAAAATATCTATGCCCACAGTCGCTCTTACATATGCGCAAAAAGATGAGTATAAACAACTATAGGTAATTTGTTTAAAATGGTATTAATTTTAGTGCGATTTCAGTTCTATTTGACATAATATGTAAAGCTATGTTTATTTTATTTATTACCTGCCGAATCCTCAGCTTAACTTTTTATTTTCTGTCAATCAAGCCATGATGTAAATGATTGCATGCTTAAATTGCTACATTATAAGTTAAGCCGTTTGAACTACATCATGTGATCAGCTTATCCTAAAATCCACCATACTCTCTGCCAGAAAATTGTCTTTAATTTATGACATACAGCCATTTGTTAATACTACAAACAATACTACAATGGTCCGCAACTGTGGTTTTACAAACAACACTTGGTGATTACAACAAATTTGAAAGAATGGGAAATATATTTTATTATTAATTCCATCTTTTATTTAGAATGGTGTATATAGTTGAATAAAATAAGGAAACACATATTTAACTTGATTACCTTTGCTTATGAGATAGGGCACAGAACTGGCGCAGAAAATAAGAAAAGTCCACTTTGTAACCTTCCTGTGCATCAGTTACAGCAGGTACGTTCTGCTGGTATACTTCAAATATATTTAAATATAACAGATTGTGTTACTTACGATAAGTGTTATTAAATTGCTTTCTAGCACAGACTCATTGTAGTCATAGTAACAGTGGTTACACTCGTAACAGTATTTATTGATGCAAGGTTACATCAGTAACAGCTCAGTTACAGTTCAGTTATACATCGGTTACATCGGAAAGACAAAGGCTACTTACATTTATTGATATTGTACTGACACAAGGTACGTTAGTTACATGTGATTTACACCGTGGTTACATTCAATTACGTCGTAAAGTGTTATGAAAACATTTTTGTTTTGTTTTTTCTTCTAAATCATAGTAACAACGGTTACAATGGTAACACACGAAAATTGAAATCCTAAGCGTTTATAAATTACAGGTACATCAGTTACATGCGAGTTACACATCGGTTACATTCAGTTATGCCGCAAAGTACAAACTTCGTTTTATTCTGTTTTTCTTAATATCAGTTATAACGGGTACAACGATTACATGTTAACATTATAAGCATGTGCGTTTTATTGATGCATTGTACATTGGTAACATATGAGTTACACAAAAGTTACATTCAGTTACGCCAAAATATGTGTAAAATTAGTTTAATCCTCTTTTTACTTCAACATCATAGTTTCAACGGTTACAACAGTTACATGTGAAAATGTAACGCCTTAGTGTGTATTGATGCAAGGTACGTTAGTTACGTGTGAGTTACACCTTGGTTGCATTCAGTTACTTCGTAAAGCGGAATGAAAACATTGTTTTGTTGTTTTATCTTCGAAATAGTAGTAACAACGGTTACAATAGTAACACATGAAAATTAAAAGCCTACGTATTTATTGATGACAAGTACATCAGTTACATGCGTACACATCGGTTACGTTCAGTTACGTCGTAAAGCGGTATGAAAACATTTTGTTTTGTTTTATCTTCGAAATCATAGTAACAACGGAACATTAAAAGCCTACGTGTTTATCGATGACAGGTACATCAGTTACATGCGAGTTACACATCGGTTACATTCAGTTACGCCGCAAAGAGATATACAAACTTCGTTTTATTCAGTTTTTCTTTAAAATGATAGTTTAACGGGTACATAGGTTACATGTGAAAATTGAAAGCATATGTGTTTTATTGATGCATGGAACATTGGTTACATATTAGTTACACAACAGTTATATTCAGTTACGCCGCAAAATGATGTGTAAAATTAATTTAATCCTCCTTTTTCTTCACCATCATAGTTTCAACGGTTACGATGGTTACATGTGAAAATATAAAGTCTACGTGGGCATTGATACAAGGTACGATAGTTACATGTGAGTTACATCATGGTTACATGCAGTTACGTCGTAAAGCGGTATGAAAACATTTTTTGTTGTTTTTTCTTCGAAATCATAGGAACATCGGAACATTAAAAGCCTACGTGTTTATTGATGACAGGTACATCAGTTACATGCGTGTTACACATCGGTTACATTCAGTTACACCGCAAAGAGATATACACACTTCGTTTTATTCAGTTTTTCTTTAAAATCATAGTTATAACGGGTACAAAGGTTTATGTGAAAATTGAAAGCATATGTATTTTATTGATGCATGGAACATTGGTTACATATTAGTTACACAACAGTTACATTAAGGTTCGCCGCAAAATGATGTGTAAAATTATTTTAAATCCTCCTTTTTCTTCACCATCATTGTTTCAACGGTTACAATGGTTACATGTGAAAATATAAAGCCTGCGTGAGCATTGATACAAGGTACGATAGTTACATGTGAGTTACACCTTGGTTACATTCTGTTCCGTCGCAAAAAGATGTCCAAATTTATCTATGTCCTCCTTCTTTTTCAACATCTAAGTTTCATCGGTTACAATGGTTACATGTGAAAATTGAAATTCTACGTGTTAGTTTATACAAGGTGCGTGAGTTGCGTATGAGTTACAATTTGGTTACATTCAGTTACGCCCAAAAAGGATGTGTAAACTTAATTTAATCCTCCGTTTTCCTCAACATCTTAGTTTCAACGGTAACAATGGTTACATTTGAAAAGTTAAAGCCGACGTGTGTACTGATACAAGGTTCGTTAGTTACATGCGAGTTACACATCAGGGCCCTGTTTTATTAAACATCTTACGATCTTTGTCATATTTTAAAATCGTTCACTTTTTTCACCTAAGCATTCAAAGTAGGCAATTATGTGTGCACGCAGTGCAGAAGTAGCACATGTATAAGAAAATTAAATTAAATCACGTTTATTTGAAAAGTGTAATTTATAGTGAAGCATTTAAGAAACTGATTTACGATCAAAATGGTCGTAAGTTGTTTCATAAAACGGGGCCCTGTTACATTCAGTTACGCCCCAAAAGAATGTGTAAACTTAATTTAATCCTCCGTTTTCCTCAACATCATAGTTTCAACGGTTACAATGGTTACATGTGAAAATTTAAAGCCTACGTGTGTACTGATACAAGGTACGTTAGTTACATGCGAGTTACATCTTGGTTACATTCAGTTACGCCCCAAAAGGATGTGTTAACTTAATGTAATCCTCCGTTTTCCTCAATATCTTAGTTTCAACGGTTACAATGGTTACATGTGAAAATTAAAAGCCTACGTGTGTACTGATACAAGGTACGTTAGTTACATGCGAGTTACACATCGGTTACATTCAGTTACGCCACAAAGGAATGTGTAAACTTAATTTAATCCTCCGTTTTCCTCAACATCTTAGTTTCAACGGTTACATGTGAAAATTTAAAACCTACGTGTTTACTGATACAAGGTACGTTAGTTACCTGTGAGTTACAAATTGTTCAGTTACATCGTAAAGCGGTATGAACACTTTTTTTTTATCTTCGAAATCATAGTTACAACGGTTACAATGGTAACACATGAAAATAGAAAGCCTACGTTTTATTGATGGCAGGTAAATCAGATACATGCGAGTTACACATCGGTTACATTCAGTTACGCCGCAAAGAGATACCCAAACTTCGTTTTATTCTGTTTTTCTTGAAACTCATATTTATAACGGGTACAACGGTTACATGTGAAAATTGAAAGCATATGCGTTTTATTGATGCATGGTACATTGGTTACATATGAGTTACACAGCAGTTACATTCTGTTACGCCGCAAAATAACTGTTTCATGTTAGCGTTACAAAATGGATTTTTCTTAAAATTTGCGCCATTTTTGTGCTCTAGGTATTGCTTATAGACTAAATACACACATTGTATTTCTCAAACGCGTCAAGCTGACAGAAAGGTCGACATATGCCGCCCGACCCGTTGAATTACGGGTATACATGAAGTACTGACTTCGTTAAAATCAAATTCAAATTTCAAATTCTTTAATATAGAAACATGTATAAAATAACAAACATATGCCGATTTAAATACATGTTTAATAATGTTAGTTAAATTGTATGTTTTAACAAAACTATGATTTTTTGATACAAGCAACTGTTTAAAACTTTGAAAAAAATGTTCCAGTCGATTTGAAATGTCATGATCTTTTGTAATTGAGACCTTTATATTTTGAAATGTTTGCTGGCAAATTATAACGTGACCCTCAGTTATTATAGAAAAGTTCAAATAAACCTCATTCGGAAGGTTATCATTGATACAGTGAATTTTGAGCCGTTTCTAAATTTTATAAACACACTATTTACACAATAGTCTACCTAACACAGCCTATTACTTCAATATGGCTAATTGGATGCCAACCAGAACATAACGCAATTGTTTTCGGTTTAGATACCAATAAGATGTTTAATAAAATCTGGATATGTTAAATACAATCTGGGATGAATATTGACATATAGGGCCCTGATACATGTAGGTCTATGATACAACCTAAATTGAACAAAATCAAGACTGTGCCAAAGTATGATGTAGTTCTCATGATACATGACCATTGTGTTGCCCCTTTATTTACCACGAGTACGGACGTGACAATACTTACCACGAGTACGGACGTGACATTACTTACCACGAGTACGGACTTGACATAACTTACCACGAGTACGGACATGACAGTACCTACCGCCAGTACGGACGTGACACTACTTACCACGAATATGGACGTGACAGTACTTAGCACGAGTACGGACTTGACCTTACTTACCACGAGTATGGACGTGACATTACTTACCACGAATACGGACGTGACATTACTTACCACTAGTAAGGACGTGACATTACTTATCACGAGTACGGACGTGACATTACTTTCCACAAGTACGGACGTGACAGTACTTACCAGGAGTACGGACGTTACATTACTTACCACGAGTACGGACGTGACATTACTTACCACGAGTACGGACGTGACATTACTTATCACGAGTACGGACATGACATTACTTACCTCGAGTACGGACATGACGACGCTTGAAAAGGCTCAATACTTTATCTGTAGCTTGTTTATTTAGACTGGCAATTCACCAGAGCTGTAGATAATCTGAGTTTTTGAGTATTTTATTTATTCTTTTTTTACAAAAAAAAGTCATTTATTTTTTAAATTATGAGTATCATTACTTAACTTATTACAAATAATCTAAACTTTTACAAATCATGAGTATTATATTTGTATGTATTGTCCTGTGAACAGCTTATTCCATATTTACATGATGCAAGTTGGTCTAATATTCAGGTCATACCTTGTTTCTTTTGTTTTGAATTAACTTCCATTTAATCAGAATAGTTTTTTTAATGCTTTAATTCACATCTACTTTGAAAGCATGCACTATTTGAATTCACATCTACTTTGAAAGCATGCACTATTTGAAGAAATTGTTTACTCTGAACAAGTTCCTATTTAATCATTTTTCAATTTTACCCAATTGACCTATGACGAGGAAATAAAGGCTGCTTCTTCTTCTTCTAACTCAGCTAAATGTTGTGTTGGGATCCCTTATAGCATTATCTAAATGACTGCATAAATAATTTAGGCGCAAATAAAAAATGGGCTCCCTGGGTGACCGTAGAGCCCAACTTAACATATAAAATGTGCAATAATTATGGTTTAGGTAAAACATCCAATCTGTTGTTACTTACCATATGTTTAACTCTTCTTATTCTTAGCTCAATCATATTGGGGTATGGTCCCACCGCCACGCAAACATCCCGCCCCAACCCCAACACCAACCCACTCCCTTCCCTTAACCCAGGTTTTTTTAAATAAAAAAACGAACGGTAATGTTACATTTTAATTAATTATTTGAATAATAGTTATTTTTAAAAGCCATCTACTTATCAAAAGTGTATAACATTTCCCTTTTAGACAATTAGTTTTCTTTATTGTGTTTGGTGATAAAGAATCTATTTAACTGAGTTAGAAACGAACTCGCTTTCTTTATTTCATATTCTCATTATACCAATTTTCAATAACTCCTATCACTGTGTAAAATACTACTACCAATAGCTCATAAAATTGTGTTTCTTGCAGCGCCTTGGCCTTCATCGTTCCATAACGATTACATCTAAAGTGAGTTATGTTTAGAAATGTTGAAGAAGAACATCACATAGTAGCACCATCTTTTGCGACGATTATGTGTATATAACATGGTTATAATATTTGATGTTCTTCGTCAATATGACTTCTGAAAATCGGTAAAATATAGGTATAGTCGATACACATTAAATTACTCTCCATACGCCAAATATCATTAGATACAGATAGAAACGACAACCATAGTTGGCAATACAGATCTTACAGCTCCACTGGAAAGCCGACATTTTTGTGTCTGATAATAAGATTTTCAATTCGGCAGAGTTATGCACCCTTTCATAAAACTTTAACCTGCAAGCTAAACAAGCTGAAATACCCTTCTAGATTTTGTTTTGTACATATGTCTGTGTTGTTTTGTTTATTCATTCTTACACCAATAACTCTCCTCATTATATCCCACCACCCGACAACTCCACCCAAAACACGACTTTTGCATAATTTTATTATATATGTGTTGTTTTGTTTATTTATTCTCACATCTGTAACCTTCTCCCCGACACACACACACACACACACACACACACACCACCCTGCACAACCCACCCCACATGAAACCCGAGACTTTTCTTTACATATTTCTGTTGTTTATTTATTCTTACCAATATGGGCTCCCATCACTTGGAGTAGGGTGAGGAGGGCGAGTTGCAGTAATAAGGGGTGGGGTGTTTTGTTTATTCTTACACCATAACTATGATGCATGAGGGGTTTTGTTTTAAGGGAGGGGGTGAGGGGGAGGGCGTGCACTATCAAATGGATTTGTTTTGCCTTTTTTTCTCAAAATATAAAACCAATCCTCATTAAAATATTTTAAAAAAGTAAATAAAATCATGTCTGTGGTGTTAGTCTCACATCGTGATTATGTTGTATACTGTCCACATCAATCCACACCCTTTTATCCACACACACACTATCAACTATCAATCGAGTTGTAAAACATTGGTTTTACTTGTTTACTTCAAAATTATATCAATTCGCACATACCCTTTCGATGTGTGTGGTGAGTAGGGATCCTATTTCTTGTTTTAATGTTTCTTTGTTACATCACACATACTGCCACCCCATATGTTTGTTTCACACACTTTTCTCGGTATATAAAGAACATCTCTGCTTATTTCAATCATCCCCATCTACCATCCAACCATTTCATTCCCTAAACAACAAACACATCTAAAGGGGTGGGTGGGCTAGTATAGCAAGAACAACCGATCGAATCTATCTATCTATCTCCCGTTAATTCCTAACCCTGCTGGGTACCTAGGAATGGCGCGCGTCTATCTGACATGGACGTGTTAGTAGAATAAAAGTACGATTTTGTTAGTAAAGTTTAAAAATAACAAAACAACTCTGGGGCTACTTAAGGCGAGGCATCTTCCACTATGCTAACTGCAGAGTTGAACATATCTATATTGGGTAGGATGGGGGATATTGTTACGTGCCGGCTATGATCCTAATGTTTTGGTAGCGTATAGTACGATATTAACATTCTTATGCGTTTATTCTAATTCCTTTGGTAGCGTATGTTTAAATAATATTTATAACTAAAATGGACTCCAACTAAATGTTAACTAAGTATATGGACTGGTGAATAAACACAGACAGCTTCAGTAAATCAACTTATAATATGTCGTTAATTCAATCACAGAAATACAAGTACAGCTGCATGTATGTAAATGCTTGTAACAATTTTTGAGTAACACAACGATAAGGTAATTTCAATAGTATTAGGTTTAAGTAAAATCACTTCTCATTTCCTAATGCCCCTTGTCAATCTACTTGTCAGTGGTCAAGTTAACAAAGTAGTTATTTAAATGTCTAATTCTTTCAACATTAAAATATATCTTATCTAATAATGTGCAAATCTATTAGAATATCTTTATTTTAACCGTGTAAATAATTAATTAACTTAATCTTAATCTTTAATAAACTGAGATGCTCAAAGTTGAATCTAAAATTGCGGAGTTCCCCTCCAAAATCTGGAGCAAGCTTTTATACTACATCCTAAATTCGTAACAATTCCGCCATCCGCCAGTTCCCCCGAATTCCGCCAATCCTCCATCTCCTCCACGGAAATCATTGGCGGAATCCTACATATCTAGCTGAGCCGCCATAGCGTAACCAATGTAAACAAAGTATACCCACTGATAAAAAAACACAAAATAAAATATGTAAACCTATTTCCAACATACGATTAAATATAAAACATTAAAGAGTAATAATTAATAAACATGACTAGACCTTCATATCAAAATCTGATGTGGGATTATAAAATAAACGTAGATCGAATTTGAACTGATTTCTTGAGAGCTAAAACATAGCAGACCACAGTGACCTCAAATGACCTTCCCACAATGCAATGCGACGTGTAGATTTAAAAATGGCAGCTTACGTAAACAAGCACATTGATAAACACTTTTATTATGAAATAATCAGAAATTAAAACACAAACAAAGATAAATTGCATTATGTCCATTATATATTTCAGACGGATATTGCTAAAATTGTTCTTTAACTTTAGACTTGCTTTATAAAATTGCTGATAGGGCCATAAATCCGCAAAAGATCCTCAAACCGGTACTACGCGAAAACAATGTGCAAAACAACTGCATACTGATACGTCATACCATGTTATATTGAAATGTCATGAGGGTTTTAGGAGATGCATACATACAAAGACATGCGACAGGCAGATGGACTAATTGTAGACAGACAGCAAAAACAAATTGTCTGACCTAGCACTACGTGGGCCTGGCGACGGTGTCAGACCGGTTAAAATCAGCCCATTGAACACAATGCAATATAGGCTATATTTTGAGATCAGTCACAAGTTCCACAACATTCGTTCGCTGAAATACACTTTTATTCTGTGAATTAAACACATTTGGCTAGCAAACGGTCCCATATCTGGAATAAAACACCGATTCAGTTTTCAAGATTTCGCGTCATTCATTCACACTATGCGTATTTTGAAATAAACATCTGTCAAAACGATATCTCTACCTAACCTCTGTGCTCTTACTCTCCAAAGAAATAATCCTGAAATAGGTCATTTAAATCTACAGACGTAAATGTATTTTTACAGATGCAGCTATAAAAATATAGATGCAGCTGTAACAAAAACAGTTGCGTCTGTATTTTAAGCTTATAGTAAATGCAAAATATGAAACCTCTGGTACTCGTAGTTTCAGAGAATAAGATTTATTTTTAGTTTTTCCCTATTTAAGTCTATGTAAATCTGTGACCCCCGGGGCAGTACCAAATTTGATCCCAGGGTCACCATTTGAACAATTTGGTAGAGAACCATAAGCTGATGATACAAGTAATACATGAAAGCCCTGTGCCTTGTGGTTTCTCAGAGGAAGATTTTTTTTCATTATAATTGTGTGAAAAACACGCAAAATCTCCATAAACAAACATTTAAGAACCCCGGCACACGGCAATTGTTAGCCCCGGGGACTTCATTTGAATAAACTTGATAGTCTATGAGTTGGTGATCATTTATAAAGAAAACTTTGAATCTGTCAAGCCGTTCTTGACAAGAATATTGTTTAAGGTTTTGACAATATATGGTTATGGCGGACATCTAGCAATTGGATGTCGCTCTAACCTAATTTGTATAAATTTGAAAGACATTGACCTCAATATCATCCATATAAAATTTGGTCAAAATTGGCCAAGAGGTTTTTGAGGAGGTTTTGTTTGAAGCAAACGTTAACGCCGACGGACGGACGGACGGACGACAGACAACAGACGAAGATCCTTTGGCGTATGTGATCTAAATCGTCAAACTATATAATGACATTTAAGACTAAATGCTGTTACAAATAGTTAGATGTGTTAATATGTAACGTATAGGTTGATATAAGGGGTAGATAAATACATTGCACAATATCTGGCGATATGATAACATAACACTCTCTAAATGTCGTTTCTTTGGGCCATTTCGTTTTGTATATATTTACCAGCCAAGCATAATAGACAATTAGCATGTAACCCCTTCATTTTGCATTTACACTTACTTACTAGGCATGAACAGAGGATACAACCATCAAACTATTATCAACCCCGGGGTCTGCCCCACCCCTTAAAACTACACAGACATGTTCAGTCTGATGAGAAGGTGTACCGTGCTTTTGAATCAGGTCTGTATTAAAGGTCAAAATCACACTTGGAGGCCAAATGTCATATAAATAAAAGTTGTGTCTCAGCCATGACTTCTCGTCTACTAAAGGCATGTTGATAAATGTATACAGCACTGTTCACTGACAGCATGATGAGAACGTGTGTAATGTATATAAATCGAAGCCCCTTATATTTGAGCCAGGTTAGCCTTTTGAGCGTTCACATATCTTCTTGGATCTCTTGTTTAGATGCAGGCTATATAACATGGTTAATTAATTACTAACTGATGCCTTTGTTGAAGAGTTCTTTGACTAATATAGCAATATGGTGTTGCGGCATATCTGTGAAAGAAAAGTTCACACCTTCGCTAAGACTCTAGGAGAGGCAGTTATAAACACAGTATGTGGTACATCCATGGGCTATTTGAAGCTAATTACATAAACATCTTGTCTCAGTTTATAAAATAGTTATACCATATTTCCATAAACGTTTCACGGGTTCAGCACACAAACACTGTCTGACTGAGCAAGTAGTTTTTGCTCTACGGAATAAACCAGAAAGGGGATCCTCAAAAGATTGCCCTTGGAATCTACTACATAGTTTAATATCTACATATCGTGTTATACATGATTTTAAGTGGAACAAACATGAATATGTGCAGTATTATATAAGTGTATAATTAAAAATAAAACAGTGTAGGGTCTATGCTTAGATGAATCTGACTTTGTGCGTGACCTGAGCTACAGTATTATATATATAAATTTAATATAAAATTGGAGTTTAAGTGAAATTTAGGCGCACAATCCAGGGTTTCCTAAACCGATTTCACCTCAACCAAAATTCCATTAAATGTCTTACAGACTTGGAGTTTAAGTGAAATTTAAGCCTACACAAGTGTTTACTACATCACATTTATCCGCATTAAATTTTCATTAAATTTTATGCAAAAGTTGAGTTTAAGTTAAATTTAAACGGACACCATTCTTTCCTATATCACATTTAACCTCAACAAAATTTCATTAAATTTCATGTAAAAGTGGAGTTTAAGTGAAATTTAAGCGGAGAACGGTGTTTCCTACATCACATTTAACCGCAATAAAATTTCATTATATTTCATGTAAAAGTGAAGTTTAAGTGAAATTTAAGTAGACAACAGTATTTCCTACACCACCTTTAACCGCAATAACATGTTATTAAATTTCATGTCAAAGTGGAGTTTAAGTGAAATTTAAGCAAACACAAGTGTTTCCTACATCACATTTATCCACTATAAAATGCCATTAAATGTCATGTAAAAGTGGAGTCATGATTGTGGTAACTTTGATACAATTCCATTTCGTTTATCGTAAATGTGCCCGAACTATGACCATGTCAGTGTGGATATTACAAATTGAGAATGGTGTTTAAGTACATGACTGTTTCGTGGTAACATGAAAGCATGAATATCTGGGTCCTGACAAATTCACGGATTTGATAGAATTTATCTAAGCAAGGATATTACATTTTCACTCGCGCCAATTACGACGGGCAGATAATTTATTCAGACGCAATTCACGCCTCTCGTACTGAAATTGATTGTTATGTGCGCATTTATTTTATGTGCAATATTACAATCTTTAAACAAACCATGTATTTCAATAAATACTACAATAATTGTAAGAGGAAATACGCAGACAATTATCGATCGGTCTCATAAAATCACAGAGTCGAGTAAACTCCATTGAAAATAGTCCGTCACGATAAGCGCTAAGCTCCGCCCACAAAATTACCTGTATCGATAAAGTACGATAAGCTCCGTCGCTTAAAGGAAATAAGCTTCGTCCACGTAATGAACGTTAGTTCAAGGCCTGCATAATAACTCTGCCTTTGCAAAATTAAAACAGGATTTTGATTGCATATTTAAATATAGATTTCTCAGAAATCCGGAAAATAAAGTATAGAAATTGAAGTATGCTCGGAGTATGCTTCACTCTTGCTGAGGTTCTCGTCGTAAACGTGTCCAACAGATAGTGCAGCGATAGTGGATTGTTCAGTCAATCGTTAACTATTACCTAAATAAGTTGTATATCAGTGAAACAGAAATATGTACATATTGGTAAATAAAAAATACCTGACTTTTCAAAATCGGTTGAGGAATAAATAATTTACATCTGAAGCCATTTTGTGATAGGGTATTTTCAATGCAAATTAAAAGTGGTTTTAATGTGATGGATAAATGTAAATTAAGACACACCGAACGTCTTAATTTTCTGCTGTCCCAGCAACAAGGAATTTATATGGGAACCGCCCAATCAAAAATCATTTTGGCTGTAAAATATGTTTTTCTCAACCGATTTTCAAAACTAATATCTTTTAATTACCAATAACAATTTCAGTTCCAATGATATATATGTAGGTCATAGTAAAATTTCTCATTTAAAAATGCTGAAATACCTTTGTCCCGAACATGTTATGCATAAAATCAAGCCCATTCTTTGTGGCTTTAAAGTCGAGTATCGCCTTAGCCGGTGCCAGGAGACGTAAGAGGTGTTGCACCTGACATTACCTGTCATGAGCACACTCAATAAAACCGAGTCTGCTACTTTTATCTCTTGTTTTTATTCTTTGTTTCCAAAGGATCTGATACTGATACTGCTGTGTGGGTTAAACTTCCTGTAGTCATCTGGCTCATAGAACATTTCAGTTTCCTATTCATATTGCAATGATACATGAAATAACTACTTCATATCGTTCAAATACATTATAGTCTAAAGAACCGACAAATAACGTATCTTTTACATTCATTTACATCGGCATAAATACATGTACAGGTTTATTTTCTCGAGTAATAATTATCTTCGCATCAACTGAATACTTTATATTAAGTATAGGCTGTTAAACTTATATACAGTATGTGCTGTACAACACAGTAAAACAATTAAGCAAACAGGGCCTGTGATAAACATTTTATATATACTTGTCAAAATTCCTAAGTACCCACCTAAGAATATATCAATAATATTCTCATTGTTTTGTGTAATTTGCGATTGATTAAATACGGTTAAACTGCAAAATACAAGTGTAAATCGTCTGCTCTGATTGAATGAAGATATTTTAAAGGTTTCAAGTCGATGTGTTTTCTTAAAATAAGTTATAAAAACACTTATACTACTGGATATATAGAATTTTGTTCAGTACTTCGAATTAGTGCAGCTTTGAAGGTTCCTAATTCTAAATTATGCCAGCTAAAATGCGTTTTACTAGCATTACCACTACAAATGCGTTTGCAAAATAGTTTGTTGAAATATTTAATGTTAACGCTGAATTACAGTTACTCGAATTTTAAACGATATTCAATTAAAAAAGAGGTAATTTAGGATAAGCCATGTTTCATTTTATTATAGACGTAACATCTGCAATAAATGGGTCAATTTTTATAAACTGTGAATTTTTTGGTCGGTCGAGCGTTTTTGTTTGTTGCGAGTCAATAACTATGTTTTAAAAAACATGTTCGTTTGATATATTTTCAGTTGAAGAGTTGATATATGCCAACATTGATATTGGGTCTTGCAAGTTATTGGGTCTTTGTCCCAATAATAGACAAACGTCCCAACAATCGACATGCGAGTCTTAAAATCACGATTGTCCCAATATATCGGCAAGTTTAAAACTATATATATATTGGATGTCTATGTAAATGACTTGTACTCTGTTGTTGACCGTAAAACAACATTCAATTCATGTTAATTTGTATTCAATTCAATATAATTCACACACGCTCGCACGCACGCACGCAAAGACGAACGCACGCACACGTACACACACTCGTTCACGTATACACGTTACACGTATACACACGTAAACACACGTACACACATACGTACACACATACGTACACACATACGTACACACGTACACACGTACACACACACATACACAGTAGACGTACCCACACGTACACAGACGTACACACGTACACACGTGCACACACGTACACACACACACACACAAACACACCACAAACGCGGGCGCGCGCACGCACACACGCACACACATACGCACGCAAGTAAACAGGCACTTCCGCCCGCACGCACGCACGCACGCACCCCCCCCCCGCACACACACCCCCGCACACACCCCACACACACGTAAACAAATGTAAACACACGTACAAACATACACACACACAGGTAATCACACACACATACATTTACACACACACGTACACACACGCACGCACACGTACGCACACACACGCGCTGACACATGTACGCACGCACGCACGCATGTACGCACACACACACGCAAATACACGCACGTACGTGTATACATGTACACACACGCACACACGCACTCACAACACGTAAACACGTAAACACGTACAGACAAGTACAGACACGTACATACATGTACACACACGTACATACATGTACACATAGACACACATACACACGTACACGTACACACGTACACTCAGACACACACGCACACACACACACACACACGCGCGCGCATACTTGGATTTGCCGTAATGGACACTGCGTTGTGAACCAACGTTGTGGAACCATTGTACACCATTGGTATAAGGGAAATAAACGTTATGCGATTCTTTATGCTTTTGCATCTTGTTTATAGTACACACTCTTGCATTTCGATAAAATGTATAGTGAAGGAGTTACGTGTCACGGTTATGGATATCTAGGTAGATTGATGTTGCATTGTACGGCCGGTTAGCTCAGTCGGTAGAGCATCGGAACGGTAGTCCGAAGGTCCCGGGTTCGAGCCCCGGTCTGGCTGCACATTTTTCTAGCCCTGTGACATTTTGCGCCCAACGGGGGTCCGTGACTGAGTAAACTTCGAGAAACATGCAATGATTCTCTGTACCCATGGAAATTCGAGGACGAATTTCAGTCTGTAGGGGGAGTGTGTCACGGTTATGGATATCTAACAGGTAGATCGAGACTGCATTGTCTGGCCGGTTAGCTCAGTGGGTAGAGCATCGGAACGGTATTTCGAAGGTCCCGGGTTCGAGCCCCGGTCTGGCTGCACATTTTTCTAGCCCTGTGACAGATACCCGTGTTATGGACACAATATCTACATTATGGACACACGTGTCCATAAGCTAGCGAAAGTAACTTGTTTCTGTGTGTGTATTTCGTGAAGAAGGGAATCCCTCGTAAGTAATGTACACTCCGTAGACATGAACTTATACAGATTTATTGAATCTGGGCATGAAAAGCTAAGGTGAAACTGTAATTTCAGATGAGACGAGTAATAATATAGTCAAAACATAATCCCAAAAATCCACCGTGATGACATTGCATTAAGAACATACAACATAAACCTTTGAAAATAGGAAAATGGTATTTTACTTCACTGTTTTGACTAGTCCAACAATCGCACTGTCTGCATTGCTACGGCGATGTCGACGTATTCAGGCGGAATTTTCCAGCAAATCAGGTTTGCGATTATTTTGCCTGAAAGGAGGTATGGCATTTCACTCACGTTTAATTTCTTTACTCTGAAGCCTTAATTCAAAAAAATGGAGTATGTGGAATGCTGGCCACTATGTCAGTCTAGCCTCGCTGTAAATGCTGGTGTTGGAAATGCTTGTATATTTGAGCAATCAGTTTTTGTTTGAATCTTTCTTCCAAAAACACTCTAGGACAATGTTCGATGCTCTTTCTGCAATTACATGCTTTCAAGCAAAGATTTTTGTATATGCAGACGTCGATGCCTCATTGTTCTTTGTTTCAGTGTTAAATATGGATGATTGGTGGGTGTGTTTGAGCTTGTCACTTAAATGGCTAATGCTACGGCTTGTCAAATCAGTGACTATTCCTCGTCTAGCCTACGTGTTTGTATACCCACATCAAGTAGTAAACAACTTTATATAAAATATAATCACTAACAGGTTATAAAATGGAATATTCCACCCATATTGTTATGAGATAACCCCAATGCGATAACCCTGCTGCAGTTCAGTTTCTGTTTGTGTCGCTGTTTACATTACTTGTACTTTTGTCATGTTTGTCTTCTTTCTACTTTCGGTGCTTTGGGAAGGCTGTGTTCAGTGAATGTGGCATTTTCTGGGTAACAGTCTTTCTATTATTTTTATCTCAGACTTTTCCCAACAATAACTTTGAAATAATATGAAAAGCGTTTATTAAATAGCTAGGTATGAAATCATAGTACATTCCTTACTGTTAGATATTATTAAAAAAGTAACAGGTAGTACATATGCAAGCAGAAACGTAGCAATTCTTTGTTACGTTTTCCTCAATTTTAAGTTTACACCACTGCAAAAGAGTAAACATTGCCTAATGTACAATGCGTGATCGTTGTTATATTTAAATTTTCAACCTCGTGTATGAAGGAAAACCGATAGCGGTATGTTAAAATTATGTTTAAAATAATTTCTTCACTTTCTGCTATTAGATAAATAGATATATTGTATTGAACATATTAGCAATATGTCAATGGTTCGTACAAATATCATACAATATTAAAATACAAATAGCCAATGGTAGTATCAGTGTAAAACAAGTTCATGATTAGTACACCATTAGAATAGCATGATGCGTGGTAGATCTGGTAAACTATGTCCTCCTCTGGTTTACATTTTTGTATTACAATCGTGTTAGGCTTAGTAAATTTAACTTTCAGTAGTCTGGTAACCACGTCTCCCAGAGGTTCGCTAGCAGCAAAGGACGTAGATGTATTTCTCAATGTTTTAGGCCATAGACATGGTTGAAACTACGTGTGCGTCTCTTGTGATTGGTAGATCTGGTTAATGTATTAAACCACGGGTACAATTGAAGCAATAATTTACCAGTGGAAGGCGTCGCAAAACAGGCCCCCGTTTTACATTGATAAACAAACAGTCAGAATACTTAGTCAACAAAGTCCATCTCTTACAATGAATATTACGCTATGACAGCTAGATGTTGATTACGTCTAATATCTTAACTACATTTAATCGAAAACAAAGCACAGTCAACTAAGTATGTTTGCCACTTCCGATACCATTAACCAACACATACGTAGTTTACCATGTCTATTTTTAACCATGCATAATAAACCGGACGACGACTTAGTATGTACCTAGTCAATTCAGACGTGATTAACCAAGTCTATCATTTATACTAAATAGTTAAATTTACTAAGTCAGACACTTACAATGTGTTATACAAACATGTAAACCAGAGGAGGACATAGATAAATGTACGTTTTCATTAATGTAATTATTTCTCAAAACAAAAAAGTAGATTATTGACCATTGGAGAACTATTCCATGAAAGGACAAGCATAATTACGCGATAAGGACATATTTTCCTTCGTATTTTAAGCTGATTTTGGCACATTTATTTCTAAGCAGATTTCCACAATCCAAAAAATGCAGTTGTAAATTAAATTTAAACCAATTCACAAATCGGTTCAATTCCGTGTATTATATCGCATCAGTTTAAATACGACACTGTATGTATTTTGTTTTCAGTCTAATTGAAAACAGTGTCCAAAAGAATTAGTAATGCTTCAAATTATTTCACATTTTGAACATAGGTGTCTATAAGGTATTTTAAAATTGTGCATGTATGTAATTATGTAAAATAATACATGTATGAATATTAGGTAAATTGAAACTGTATATGGGTATCTAACAATGACCAAATACTAGCATTAATATCATCTAATGTCAAAGAAATAAACTGCAGTACATAGAAGCTTGATACTGCTTTGCATAGTCATAACACAAATTGAAAATCGGAATACATTATAAAGCCTTCCTTTCCGTGCAGTTACTGAAGAAGTTAGTTGGAGCAAATATCTTCTGTAAAATTTGCTCCAGTTCATTTACTCAACTACAGACAAGTGTATTCAGTTACTTATTTTTATCTCGCAGCAGGTGTATGTCATAGTACACCCGATATTTAACCGTTTTCCAGTTACGAGTAGCTAGGACTGGCTCACATCTTTGTGCATGTTCACATTCTTGCTTTGAAGGAACTTTCAATAATCTTTTATTTTTATCAAACTACCTCTTCAGTGCCGCAAGTTCTTCTTTTGTCCATGGTGTTTTAGAACACGATTTTCCCAACCCTTTTCTATCATATCTTTCCTTTTTCAGACTTCTCCATTTTTCATTTGGATCTTCGATCTCTTCTCTGTCATCGCTTTCCTTTTTCTGACTTCTGTATTTTTTGGAATCTACAATACAACATCTCCAATACTTAACGAGGCATTAAGTTACTTTTGTCTCGGTTTTCATTCTTCCCCAAATGTTATTTTACAGACCGTAATAATACACTTTATGGCCATTAATTACATTTAATTGTAAAGAAAGAAACCCATGGAAAATATCAGGTGACCAAAATCATGTTTTGCAAGAATTAGTAGTGTAACATATTTAAACAATCTTGAAACGTTTTACAAAATAAACCAACAACAATATTTCACTTAAACATCAGAAATACCAGTACCTCGCTGTCGGCAATATATTACTTCTTCTTTTTTAATTTCTTTTCCATCGTCTTTCCCTGTGTATGTACCTGCAAATATAAATTAGTAATACATGAAATATTTTGTTACGGATTATACATAAAAATCAAGAATAAACTATCCTAGTAAGACTGACTTCCATTTGTGATAAGCGACATAGTTTTATCATGTTCACATCACTTATACAACAATCGATATAATAACATTTTAAATAAACTTCGCGAGTTGAAATAATAGATCAAGTCTGGAAATTACCTTCATCGTGCATCTATGCTGATGACCAATAAAAAAAAAGAAAATGTAATGATGCATGAATAATTTAAACACATTACATTGAATTTAGTTGTATAATCCTCTGCAGATTCATTGCATTTGAGGCAACGGCACGACTCGGGTTCTGCTTTTGCTATTAAATAATACTTTCTATCTTAGCCATGTATCAAAGAAATGTAGGGAGTCCATTACATGTTCCCCTATTTTATTATATACCTATCAATAATATATACATATTACCTTCATTGTCTTACAATGGAATACAACAACCTGTATCACACTACAGGTTATCACTATGCTACTAAACATAGAATTAGTATCACTATCTTACTAAAAATAGAACAACGGTTTTTCCAATGTTTCAAGCAAGTTTTCGCCACTATCGCGCCACTATGCGCGGGAACGTCAAGACGACGTTACGTCATACAAACAAAACAAGTAGGTCTGACCAATGAACACCAACACCTTAAAACTACATACATTTTCCCGCTGGACTTTATCGAGAAATAATATGCTTTATTGAATGTGTATGCATTAGCAATGCAAATAGTTCTATGTTAATGATGTGTAAGAGGTATATAATAAAAGGAGCATTGCTAGAGTAACGTGTTCTGGAAGTTTGTATCACCTCTCGCAGGTAAATGCCAGATCAGGATCACACTCGAGGCTCCGCCTCTCGTGTGATCCTTGATCTGGCATTTTACCTCCGCCTCTCGTGTGATCCTTGATCTGGCATTTACCTACGAGAGGTGATACAAACTGCAAGAACACGTTACTCTAGTAATAATCATATTATATTATCTTATGCTATTAATGGTCCAATAATCATTGTTTGTAAACGACAACATAATAACACGTAATAACATGCATATTTTCTATATATACAGTTTACTACTAATTAAATTTAAATTAGGTTGACATTTTGTTTAAATTAATCATGCAAAGAATATTTTAAAGGTGTAGATACCGATATTTAACCCCGTTGAACGCAAAATGATACGTGTAATTTGTATCCTCGACAAGGTTGACGTCTTTATCACTGACCAGCCTTCCACTGTAATATGTGAGATATTGTCCTTGTGAAATGTCTTCGATTGCAAAAACTCCTCTCCCTAAAAAAGTGCATGCGATATATTCAATAAAACAACAAAAATGATGAAAAATAAACGCTAAACAAAGAAAGCGAAAATCCATGTAAAAGTTGCACAGATGGTGCTATCGACTAATCGGGACTCTAAATTTCTTGTAGAATGCTTACCAATGGCGCTGTCATTGAATCGAGACTCCAAATCACATCTTTTAAGTTCAGCTGTAATATATTTCCATGCCATTTCATCCGGGTTGACACGTTGAGACCTTCCAGTTTCATGCTAGAATTAATTTTATTGCAAGCATCAAATAAAAATATCAAAATGAGAGTAAAAGCCATACTGGACAGAGTCTATAAAAAAATTGTTGACTAGAAAACTTGCATTTCATTTCCTTTAGCGTGTTTTAATAAGTAGTAAACATAATCAAGCTTATGTAAATATGAACATGTGTAAAAGGGATTATGACTTTAAATAAGAGAACTGTAACTAATGTTGTAATAACATACGTTTCTATGAATATTGTGATGTTGAATTGATGTATTGTAACATATCTGCAATAAAATATTATTAAACCGAATAAACTGAGTTTGCCGCGATTCAGTTAATTAAATTGCAATCCATCATTTGACTACTGTATTCTTTTTAACAATACCTTTTCCCTTTGGTCTGACATTATCACATTTCGCGAATTAAAGATGAAATTTCTCTTTCCAATACCAACTGTGTCGCCATTTTTCAAGGAAACTGTACATTTCAGCTGTTTCCCGTTAAGCTTTGTCTGACACTCCCTTGTCACATACGTCATTATCTGCCATTTCAAAAAATATTTACAATTAAAGAATTTTGGATTAATTAGTATAGTTCAAGACGTAATATTACGAAGTACTATATACTATTGCTACAACAACAATAACTACTACTACCACTACTTCTCTTATTATTCTTAATATTAATATTATTAAGTTTAATACAATCTCATATATATACCTGGCCACTTTTGTTGACGTCAATTATGCATGTTACAGCTCAGCGTCATGGATTTTGACTATAATGTCACAGGTTCTGGCACTGAAAATCAACGGATGTACATTCATAAATGGCAGGATAATAAAATAATTGTCTATCAAACTACAATGCATAGAACAATGTGAAAAATACTTTTCGATGAAAATGAAAATAACTATTGTATTACCAAATATGCATTTAGTTGCATCCAGTGGAAATCTATTTACTGCCCCATACAATGTCGGCACAATGATCGTACCATAAGTTCCTAGATATCTCTCTGTTAACACAAACAAGAAAACTTAACCTATGAAAAAACATTTAAAAGTAAAGGCGCGGGTAAATGCATGTTATGGAGGATAATGTAAATGGGTGTGATGTAGTGTACAAACGCAGTTATTGACACAGTGCAAAATAATGCATTGTCGTATATTTACGGACTTATGGACACAGTGCAAATGACATCAGGATCTTTACAGCTTATTAATTATTATATGATTTTTCTTAAATCAAGTACACAATACAAGTTAATTCAGCTTAATATCTTTGTCCAATACTTTTCTACAATATTTGAAATTAATCTAAAAAAAATAGGCATTGAAACCCATTGAAAAGGTGCCGCTGAGTACCTTCTACCCTCTATAGCGTACTTATAGACAAGCAGACACTGTTCATTCTAGTCAAAACGATTAGAAAACATAAAAATCTACAAGAACATGTTATTTTATTTTTATAACATGCATAAGAAATAATTTATAAAAGAATTGTGAATATTTTTCGGTTATTTTTATATAGGCGAAATACTAACTTTTAACTCCTGTTCTGCCGTCGGATAAATTATAAAACATAAATGTGCATTCAGATCAAGAGTCAAAGTACATGATACAAGTGTTGTTAGCTTAATATCTCTTTCCAGTAATTTTCTACAATTAACTGAAGTTAATGAAATTTGCGTGTTAAAAAGAATAGGGTCACAAATACTGTTTTCCTGTCCATTAACCTTGTCTATAGATCGTGCAGACGGACCAAACCTATCCAAAACTACTTATTTCTTGAGAAATCATATCGAGCTGCAACAACAGACCAAATACTTTAATTATTTTATCAAATTTATGGAACAAGATGTATGAAAATACCTATTTTAGTGACATAACGGTAACCCAACATGTCATCTAAGTTCGGACTCGGTCAGTCCATAAGGCCGGGCAATACAGCGTACATACATTGATATGTTATGGAGGATAATGTAAATGGGTGTGATGTAGTGTACAAACGCAGTTATGGACACAGTGCAAAGAATGCATTGTCGTATATTTACGGACTTATGGACACAGTGCCAATGACATCAGTATCTTTACAGCGTATTAATTAAAATATAAAAACAAACTAAATCAAGCACACAATAAATGTTATTTCAGCTTAATATCTTTGTCAAATAATTTTCTACAAGATTTGAAATTAATAAAAAAACAGGTATTGAAACTCGTTGAAAAGGTGCCGCTAAGCACCTTCTAACCACTATAGCGTACTTACAGACGGGCGGACACTATTTATTCTAGTCAAAATGCTTAGAAAACATAAATATCTACAAGAACATGTTATTTTATTTATTATAATATGCATAAGAAATAATTTATAAAGGAATTGTGAATATTTTTCGGTTATTTTTCGGCGAAATACTAACATTTGACTCCTGCTTTCCGACGGAATGGCCGTCGGATAAATTATAAAACATAAATGTGCATTCAGACCAAGAGTCAAAGTACATGATACAAGTTATTTTAGCTTAATATCTCTTTCCAGTAATTTTCTACAGTTAACTGAAGTTAATGAAATTTGCGGGTTAGGCAAAATAGGGTTAAAAATACTGTTTTACGGTCCACTAAACTTGCCTATATACCGTACAGACGGACCAAACCTATCCAAAACAATTTATTTCTTGAGAAATTATATTAAGCTACAACAACAGACCAAATTATTTATTTTATCAATTTATAGAACAAAATGTATGAAAATGGCTATTTTAGTGACATTACGGTAACCCGACATGTCATCTAAGTTCGAACCCGGTCAACCCTTAAGGCCGGGCTCGAGGCTTAGCTAATACAATGTCAGCCCATAAGGCCGGGCAATACAATGTACCATACATTAATATGTTATGGAGGATAATGTAAATGGTTGTGTTGTAGTGTACAAACGCAGTTACGGACACGGTGCAAAAGAATGCATTGTCGTATATTTGCGGACTTATGGACACAGTGCAAATGACATCAGGATCTTTACAGCTTATTAATTAAAATATGATTTTTTTAAATCAAGCACACAATAAATGTTATTTCAGCTTAATATCTGTGTCCAATAATTTTATACAAGATTTGAAATTAATAAAAAAAATCAGGCATTGAAACTCGTTGAAAAGGTGCCGCTGAGCACCTTCTACCCTCTATTGAGTACTTACAGACGGGCGGACACTGTTTGTTCTAGTCAAAATGCTTAGAAAACATAAATATCTACAAGAAAATGTTATTTTATTTATTATAACATGCATAAGAAATAATTTATTAAGGAATTGTAAATATTTTTCGGTTATTTTTATACAGACGAAATACTAACATTTGACCCCTGTTTGCCGATGGAATGGCCGTCGCATGAAAATAAAACATAAATGTGCATTCAGACCAAGAGTCATAGTACATGAACCAAGTTATTTTAGCTTAATATCTCTTTTCAGTAATTTTCTACAATTAACGGAAATTAATGGAATTTTCGTGTTAAGATATGCAAAATAGGGTACAAAATACCGTTTTACGGTCATTTAACCTTGTCTATATACCGTACAGACGAACCAAACCTATCCAAAACGATGTATTTCTTGAGAAATCATATTTGGCTGCAACAACAGACCAAATACTTTATTTTATCAAATTTATGGAAAAAAATGTATGAAAATGCCTATTTTAATGACATTACTGTAACCCCGACATGTCATCTAAGTTCGAACCAGGTCAGCCCTTAAGGCCGGGCTCGAGGCCAATATCTCCCTACCAGAGTAGGTAATGTTGCCCCTTTAAGGCCGGGATCGAGGCTTTGCTAATACTGCATTGTTGTTTAGATGTCAGATAGATCTACGAACAAGATATTGCTTTAAAAGGAAAATATCAATTAGTCTTGTCGTTCTTAGTGTTGTTTGAAAATGACCAATTTTGCCTATTTCTTTTATTTGTCTTTGGGGTTCGAACCCGTTTCTTGACACGTCTGACTTTAATAGTATATTTAACCTCACAGTTTGTTTTAGACAGTAGTATATAATACCCTGCTGCTAAACATACATAACCCAATGAGATAAAATAATATTTAGGCAACCCCCGTTTTTTCAATCTCCAGGACATATTCGACATAATTTGCCCAAAAGTCGTCAGAAAACCTTAGAACATGATCTTGACCTTTTGATACGGGATTCGGAGACCCTGTGGGATTTAGGCCAGGTCAGCCCCAAACTTGTATGACCATTTCGCGAAAGATGTATAATTATACTTATTATAAACTCCTTTTTTCACATACACATTATTGTCAACATTTATTCCCTGATATTATTGTGGAAATATATACTCATAATGTAAACAATCTTACTTTTTTTAGACAAAATTCAAAGAATTATAAAAAAATGAGCAAACTGTTTGTCGAAAATATTTTTCTTTGTTTCAAAGCATCCATTTCATATTAAGTCTGTTTTTACTTCATTGCATACTGTTTTTCTCAAAACATTTTTCAACTAAATTGAATGTTTTATTGGAAAAATAATACAAATCAAAACGTATGGACAAACGATCAGAAAACACACATAAAATAATTAACTAAAACTTACCATACACTTTCCACTCATTTTCCTAAAGTCCCCAATTCTGATGCAAATCCAAGTATGTTTGTATTAATCAACATTCCAAACAACCAGTCTCCCTGTGGCGACGATAACTCAATTAGCAAGTAGTATCAAGTTTCAATCCGTCAACGTGCACTAAGATTTTACACAGATTCTGCTGTCGCTGCTGGGTGTGTAAAACCATGGTCCACAACTATAGTTTGTACTTTCCAGTTAAAACGTTATATATACCAATTTAAGGAATATCTATGATGTTCATTTTGTGGACACAAGGTGTATGTGTCCACAATAAAAAAAGTGTCCACAGTGTTGGTCTGTACTGCATAGATGTGTCAATAGGTATATAAATCTGAGGCCACACACACACACACAGTACACGTACACACACGTACACACATGTACAGACACAGACACACACACACACACATATATATACACACGTACACACGTGCACACGTACACAGTACACATACACACACGTACACACGTACACACACACACACACACGCGCGCGCGCGAACGCATGCAAGCAAGCACGCACACACAAACACACACACACATACAAGTACACGCACGTACGTACATGCATGTACACACACGCACGCTCGCTCGCAAACACGCACTCCCTTACAACACATAAACACACACGTACAGACAAGTACACACATGTACACACACGTACACATGTACACACACGTACACACATGTACACGTACATACAAATACACGTACACACACACACGTGCACGTACGCACGCACGCGCAAGTACACACACGTACGTACGTACATACATGTACACACACGCACGAACGCACGCAAGCAAGCACGCACACACAAACACACACACATATACAAGTTCACGCACGTACGTATATACATGTACACACATGCACGCAAGCACTCACACCACGTAAACACACACGTACAGACAAGTACACATATTTACACACACACACACACACTTTGATACACATTAGTATTCTTTCAAAACGTCTCCTTCCCTTAGGGTTTCTTAATTGTTAAAATTTCACTTCATAGCCTCTAACTAATACGTATATTTGCGATTGCACTCAGGTTAACTCAGTGAACAATTGCATTTGGCGTGAAATGTTAGCAGAAATTAACACCAACACGTCAATCTATTGACAAAAGGTTGCACTACTCTGACACACCTAGACTGTATTGTTGTCTTGACACCTGTAAGTCGACTGGATTAATTTACTGGGGTTTGCTCTCTCAAATTCATGGAGCCTGTCAATTGTGTTCAGTGTTCTGTTTTCACAGCACTTTTGTTCGCGGTGGGCGTTTTAAAGGTGCTCTAGGCGTCTAAAGGAGGGTTTAAAGGGGCGTTTTAAAGCAGCGCTGGGAGTTTTAGATGGGACTATTGCGCTCCACCGTTAATGACAACGTATTCATACACTGCACACAGCCTAGCAAATAGTTCCGAACCGCCATACAAATTCTACTAGTATAACAAGCAATATATACATCATAACTATATATACTATGTATATGTAAGAATATATATATATATATATATATATATATATATATATATATATATATATATATAATATATATAGACATATAAGTATCTGTATATGTCAAGGAAAGAAACGTTATATATACATACCGTATATATAACGTTTCTTTCCTTGATGTTAGATAGAAATACAATATGGTTTTCACGAAGAACGCATCCTACCTGCCTTTATATACCGAGTATAACCAACCTCATTAAGAAAATTGTATTACAGGTAAACGTTTACGTCTGACTTTATGTTTGAAAAGAAGTTAAACGTCTTTTGTTACCATAAAACGGAAGAGGGTGGGCTCAACTTCTGATACCTAATTGCACACACAACTCATATATCATATATCATATATACAATAATGTCAACTTATTTATTTTAAAGCCAATTACAAGTGCTACCGACACATTGGAGTCAGTTAACAACAACCAGAATACAGACATGGCAAAGGTACTTTAAAAAAACCGGAACCTATTGGTGGATGGTCAGCTCCTACGACTGCAGATGAACAGTCGCAATTGATTGTTTCTCAGGCAATAAGATTGATTTTTAAATATAATAGCCAGGTGTCCTGTTCCATGGGATCGCTAGTCAAAACTACTTACGTTTTTGTAAATGTGTGCAATGGTATTCTAGAATAATATACTTATAGAACAACATTTCTCAATGGAAAGATCTAGGTGCATTACAGAGGCAATCGTGTGCGCTTTTATTCGTATAGTTTTCGGTATCAACATGATCAACATAACGTACTCTAACGTTTTAAAAATGTTCAGAAATCCATCATATATCTACCTGAAACACCAAATTTGAGATATAAGATAAGTTTAATTGAACATCTGACATCACGCGAATCATTTGTTGAATTGTTTAAAACGGCGTAATTAACACAACATGTTACATACATTTATAGAAAATTATTTAAATCATGTTCAGTACAATACTTTTTAAAATTGTCATAATGTTTGCTGATACTTATAAAAATGATAGCAATATTACTAATTTTAAAAATAACAATTAAATCATATTAATACTACTACTAGTACTACTAAAAAGTATAATAACCCAATTATATTTTTTAAATGAGTTATTCCTATTCCAAACAAAAAAAGGCATTTTTTTTAAATAATTCAATTACTATTTATGACATTTGCGATTCGATTCTTTTTTATGTGTTGCCTTTTTTAGCTCTACTGGCCAAGGGCCAGCAGAGCTTATGGGATGGCGAGTTGTCCGTCGTCCGTCCGTTGTCCGTCGTCCGTCCGTCTGTTAACTTTTACATCGTTAAGACGATAGGGCCTTCATTTTTCATCCGATCTTTACCAAACTTCAACAGATTGTTAATATCAATGAAAGCTCGGAGAAGTTCGAAAACCAGTCAGATCGGACCAATAACAGCGGAGTTACGGCCCTTGATTTAGATAAAAATGATATATTTTGCCTCGTTAAGACGATAGGGCGTTCATGTTTCATCCGATATTTACCAAACTTTAACAGACTGTTAATTTTAATAAAAGCTCGGACAAGTTTGAAAACCAGCCAGATCAGACCAGTAACAGCGGAGTTACAGCCCTCGATTTAGTAAAAAATGCTATATTTTACCTCGTTAAGACGATAGGGCCTTCATTTTTCATCCGATCTTTACCAAACTTTACTTGATTGTTAATGTCAATGAAAGCTTGGACAAGTTTGAAAACCATCTAGATCGGACCAGAAACAGCGGAATTATGGCCCTTGATTAGTTAAAAATACTATATGTTGCCTCGTTAAGACGATAGGGCCTTCATTTTTTATCCGATCTTTACCAAACTGTACCAGATTGTTAATATCAATGAAATCTCAGACAAATTCGAAAACCAACCAGATCGTACGAGTAACAGCGGAGTTATGGCCCTTGATTTAGTTAAAAATGATATATATGGCTACATGTTGCCTCGTTAAGACGATAGGGCCTTCATTTTTCATCCGATCTTTACCAACAAACTGTACCACATTGTTAATATCAATGAAATCTCAGACAAGTTCGAAAATCAGTCATATCGGACTATTAACAGCGGAGTTATGGCCCTTGATTTAGTTAAACATGCTATATTTTGCCTCGTTAAGACGATAGGGGCGTCATTGTTCATCCGATATTTACCAAACTTTATCAGATTGCTTGCTAATGTCGTTGAAAGTTCAAACAAGTTCGAAAACCAGCCATATCGGACTAGTAACAGCGGAGTTATGATCGTTGATTTAGTTAAAAATGCTATATTTTGCCTCGTTAAGATAATAGGGGCTTCATTGTTCATCCGATCTTTACCAAACTTTATCAGATTGTTAATGTCGTTAAAAGCTCGAACAAGTTTGAAAACCAGCCATATCAAAACAGTAACAGCGGAGTTATGGCCCTTGATTTAGTAAAAATGCTATGTTTGGCCTCGTTAAGACGATAGGGGCGTCATTGTTTATCCGATCTTTACCAAACTTTATCAGAATGCTAATGTCGTTGAAAGCTGGAAAAGTTCAAAAACCAGCCATATCGGAGCATTAACAGCGGAGTTATGGCCCTTGATTTAGTTAAAAATGCCATATTTTGCCTCGCTAAGACGATAGGGGCTTTATTGTTCATCCGATCTTTACCAAACTTTATCAGATTGTTAATATCAATGAAAGCTCGGACAAGTTCGAAAACCATTCATATCGGACTAGTAACAGCGGAGTAATGACCCTTGATTTAGTTCAAAGTGCTATATTTTGTCTCGTTAAGACGATAGGGGCTTCATTGTTCATTTGATATTTACCAAACTTTATCAGATTGTTAATTCAATGAAAGCTCGGAAAAGTTCGAAAATCATCCATATCGGACCAGTAACAGCAGAGTTTGATCTATCTTGTCGTGCCCTTAATGGTTTATTCTCTTACTGCTCTGGCTTCTGCAAAGTCATTGAGTACCTTCATTGTGGCTTTCTAGGCTATTGTTTTTTTTGTATTATATTTACACGAGCATATTTGTGTTTTACTTATATTGCCTATTGATGCTGCCTTGTTGGTTAGAGATTAGATCATGGCGGGGATTTCTTTATTTACACTGTCCTGTTTTAATGGGTTGACGGTAGGGTAAGTGTGAGGTTTGGTGCACCCTAGAACCGGTTTAAACCCCCAGTGGCCTACTTTGCCACTGACCGTTCCAAGGCGGTAGCCCTATTGTCAACCCTTTTGTGTTTGTGTTGTCATTTGCATTTAATATTGCCTTTGCCTTCTTGTTTGTCTGTTTGCGTGTTTGTTTCTGTGTTTTGTGGTTTACTGTCCTCCTTGAATGCTACTTTCCCTGTCCGATCTATATATGAGCATAAAATAAAAGCCTAGAAAGCCACCATGCTCATTTTGCAACGTACTGCATGCTTGGTGGTGGACCCTTTTACAGTTCGCCACTATGCTTTCCTCTTTAATTGTACGATGACCGGACAGGCTGTGGACCCTGTGATGACGCCTACCTAAAACCCATTGGGACGGTGGCGTTTGATGTTTGTCCATGATCTTTCTTGTCGTGCCCTTAATGGTTTATTCTCTTACTGCTCTGGCTTCTGCAAAGTCATTGAGTACCTTCATTGTGGCTTTCTAGGCTATTGTTTTTTTGTATTATATTTACACGAGCATATTTGTGTTTTACTTATATTGCCTATTGATGCTGCCTTGTTGGTTAGAGATTAGATCATGGCGGGGATTTCTTTATTTACACTGTCCTGTTTTAATGGGATGACAGTAGGGTAAGTGTGAGGTTTGGTGCACCCTAGAACCGGTTTAAACCCCCAGTGGCCTACTTTGCCACTGACCGTTCCAAGGCGGTAGCCCTATTGTCAACCCTTTTTGTGTTTGTGATGTCGTTTGCATTTATTATTGCTTTTGCCTTCTTCTTTGTCTGTTTGCGTGTTTGTTTCTGTGTTTTGTGGTTTACTGTCCTCCTTGAATGCTACTTTCCCTGTCCGATCTTTTTATATTTCTTGGCACAAGCCAGAACAACAAAACAAAAATCCATCAAGGATACGACAATACAAGATTTAAGTCAAGCAGCAAACGCTACTGTCCTTTGAGGATTTAGGCAGGCGTCCTCATGCGGTCCACAATCTGTTCGGTCATCGAGTTTAAGATATGCAACTTTCGTTTCTTATATATTTCTACGATACATATTATTTGTTTATAGCATGCTTTGTGTATGTTCTTATTTCATTTACCGTTATCAATTACATAATATCGTACAAATATATAAACAAATCGAAACATGTAACATGATTTGCGACACATTGTGGAATGGTGAGTTGTCCGTCGTCCGTCGTTGTGCTTTCAAACTTCACTCAATCATGTTTACATCTATAAGATAGCAGTATGCTCCAAACAGACATAGGACAGTATTAATGACCTTTACCTACTTTTCGTCCAAATGTTGATTGTTTTGTGGTTAAAATTAGCCAGATTCGTATAATGCTGGCATATTTAAAGCTGATAATTTTGTCTAATTCAATAAATTCGTTGTTAATTGTTTTAATAGGAATTCTCATGATTGATAAACACAATGTTTACTATGTTATTGATGTATGTGAAGTGGTAGTTTGCCTGTTTTAGCTCTATTGGTCGAAGGACAGCAGAGTGTATGGGATGGCGATTTGTCCGTCGTTTCTCCGCTGTGTGTCTGTTAATGTTAACCTGACAGGAACTTCATTTTTAATTTGATCTTATAGCAATGAAAGATTAAACGAGTTTGAACAAAACCAGATCGGATTAGTAACACAATAGTTACGACCCTTGTTTTATTAAAAATAATGCTTTATTATCCATCGTTAACACTTTAGTAACTTCATTTTGTATTGATCCTTACGAAACTTGTCAGGGTCATATTATAAATGATTGCTTGGACAAGTTCGAAAAACGGCTAGATCTGAAGAGTAAAACCACAGCTTTTAGTTTTCTTAAATATGCTGTAATTTGCCTCGTTAAGATGATAGGCCCTTCATTTTACATCCAATCTTTTCCAAAATCGGCTTGACTGTTGATATCAATAAAAGCTCATTTACGTTCGAACATCAGCTAAATCGGAACAGTAGCATTATAATTATGGTCCTTGCTTTTCTTAAATATGCTGTATTTTGCCTAATAAATATGACAGAGCTTTCATTTTAGCTCTACTGGCCAATTGAAGAGTTGTTGTCCATCGACCGTCGTACATCCATCCGTCCGTCGGTTCTTTAATTGTTGCCTCAATACCACGATAAGGATTTCAGTTTTATCTGATCTTTATCAAACTTTACCAGATTGTTAATATCATGAGAGATCGGACACTTTTGAATACCAGGCATGTCCGACCAATAACACTGAAGTTATGGCCCTTGATTTACTTAAATATGCTCTATTTTGCGTTGGTATGTCGATAGGGCCTATTTTGTACCTCTGAATTTTAACAGACTTAACCAGCTTGTAAATATTTATGAAAATCAGTCAGATAGTACCAGTGACACCGGATTTATGGCTCTCCATTTTCTTAAATATTCTATATGGTGCCTTATATATTCTTGAAACCACAGTTATACACTTACATGTACTACGCATGAACAGAAGATTACAACCATCCAACCAACATTGGCCACTGGGTCAATCCCCACCCATTAAGACATAACCACTATGGCCGTAACTTGAGGACAGGTGCGATATCCCCCTATAACCACAATACACTTCCTGGGTCATAACAATTTAAGGCGGGCGCGTGCGGTTGTGATGACGCGCCATCGACTGCGTGATCTCGCTCTGTTGTTAAAATATAATAGTGTTTAACATTTGTTTCATTTTTGCGAATATCATCAGGTGAACGATTCCGGGCCAGTTTTGGCCCTTTTCTTAAGGCACGGAAACTTTGTGTTTCTCTTAAGTTTCACCAAATGTGTAAAGTCAGTAGAGCGATATAGGCTCTTGGACCTCTTGTTTCTTGTACGCTGTAACAACGCTAAAGGTAACAATTCCGCTAAAGGTAACAACCGCCGATAAAGGTAACAATTTCATCGCTAAAGGTCAGAGAATGTGCATTACTTGTTTAACACTATTTAATTTCAGTTACAACCACAAGTGGCGAAAGCATTAGGTAGTGCTCAGCTTGGTGCATTAACTGCACTGGTGCAACGTACCCAGGTTGTAAATGGATGGAACTACCTTATAAGGGTATGAGTTATTGACAGAATAGTTTATGTAACGCTTTACAATTGGATCTGTTTATTTTAAGATAATGACCAAGTCAGTTAACGGTGTTCCAATTGTATTATCCAGGCGTGAACTTAAACTATTTTTATTACTTCTATTATTGGATATTAATTAAATAAAAATCAAATGTTTATGATTTTTCGAGGGTTTAAACTCCAAACGCGCTGCATGGTAAACGACTGGTCTACCGATCTAGCTAATAAGGCCATGTTAGTATGCATACCTGCATTAACATAATACGAGAGGTGTTCAACTTATCATTGAACACTTTTGTTTAGATGGGGGGTTTTCAGCGGAAGTGATTATCCTAAAAAATGCTAGATTTAATTATGTGAAACTGTCATTTAGAACGTATGCATTTAAAAATAATATCCAATTTCACGCGGTTCTTTTTAAATTACATTTTGAATAAGGTGCACACTATTTTCTAATTTTAAACCTATATGTTGCTGTTGCCGTGGGATTTACCTTAAACCAAATAGTTGCACTAAATGCATATCATAATTGTTTAAGCCAGTGTTTATAATTTAAATATGATCGTATGTTTTATTTTAAGACAAAAATATAGATGCTGAATTAAAAGCACGACTTTTTATCGCAATATTAAAACATTGACAGATAATAGGAAAGTTTGCTCGTATGTTACTGATAATTTTATAAATTAACCAAAATAACTATATTAATCATATTTTGTGATATAAAAACATGAACAGTTATTGTTGATGTATATCATATATGTATATCATATACCTTATAAAGATATTTTTGGTAAACAAATATATTATTTTTATCATTATTTGCAAATGTGTGTGTTTTGCCCCTAAATTTTAAGTTATATATTTTTCTATCTTTTCTTTTAAGAAACTTATTTTTTATAGCGGAGGAAGTCACAAAAATGCCCACAGTTAATGTTTTGAACTATAAGCTTTCGTAAATTTAGTCATTTTCATAGTTGAATTTTATGTTAATTTTTGCTAAAATCTTGGAAATCGACAAATTAAAAAAAATTGCATATTACACTTTTCTACGTTCAGACATTGACATATCGGAATACTATAACCGTTAACGATATTTTAAAAGCATTTGTGTTAGAATTTGTATAGCAGTTATTTTTATAATTGACGATTTTTGCTTCAAAATGTTATTCTCTACCCCTTTTCAAAAATGCGGATGCAGCAACATTAGGAAGCACATAATAGTGCATGTCATAATGTTTCATGTCGAAGGAATCATTAGACTTGACATTACAATCAACATATTCGGCGAGAATTTCAAGATAGGTGATTCAGTTACACAATAAAAGTGTTCAAATATAAGTTGAACACCTCTCGTATAGTGAACACCTTATATAGAGGAGGCCGCAATCATTCGGCAATAAAATGAGTTCCATGCTTAAAATTATTGCAGGGACTGCAGTACACACACATTTCTGTTTCATATTTATATTTTCGTGATCAGTAATTTGCTTCTCTAAGTTATGTCCATAGTATTTGTATATAATTCAATGCAATCACACTGACAATATGTTTGTTTATGCTCAACACAAGCTACACAATTCTGAAAATGAATTATTGATATAAGAAGTTTTAACTGCCTCAATGGACTCCATACAAATCATGTTGAATTGTTATTTGGATGTACCCATCAAGATACTTGCTTTCATTTTTCGGAAGATGGTTCTACAATCGCCCTTATTTTCACGTGAAACTACAATTTAGATATAATATCACTTAAGCCGGTGCTAGGAGGCGTGATAGGTGTTACACTTTACATTACCTTTCCTGAACAGACTCTATAAAACCGAGTCTGCTACTTTATATCTTGTTTGTTTTTGTTGCTTCCAAGGGATCCCCTTTCAGTATTTATTAACCTTCACACTAGCCTTTGTTTATTGCTATGTGGCGGCGTAAAAAGTCGCCCGACTACAAGTCAGTAGTGTTATTACTTACTGGCCCTTTTGGATCATCAAGTCCAATCTGTTTGGCATAAACGTAGAATATTACTTGAGCCTCTGCTAGGAGGCGTGAGAGCTGTTGCACTTTACAATAACTCTCATGGACAGACTCAATAAAACCGAGTCTGTTATTTGTATCACTTGTTGGTATTGTTTGCTTACATGGGATCACCTTTTCAGTATTTATTGTGTGACATTAAAAACCGAACTACTCGTACATTTTGTACTTCATTCCTTTAATATATCATGTTATACATTAGGTTGATTAAAAGTTTGTTCATACACACAATCAATTTAGAACCTGGTTTAATCCCCCAGTGGCCATTTTTGCCATTGACTGTACCAAGGCGGTAGCCCTATTGTCAACCCTTTTGTGTTTGTGATTTCTTATTTGGGCTTTTATTCATCTTTCAATTTGTTCTTTGTTTCTCTGTGTGTTTGTGGTTGACTGTCGTCCTTGAATGCTGCTTTTCCTGCTAGATATTTATATCTTTATTTACACTAGAACGTTTTATTAAAGGTTAGTCTTACGTATTTTCCTTCTTCAGGTTCGAACTCAAGATGTAGAAATGATGATTGTCGACATACGAGCGTTTAAGGCCCCTGGAAAAGATGTACTTCCACAGTTTGTTCAGGCTGAAACATTACCATTGAATCCATACTGAAAAGGACAATACGATGCCAACACTTGTGTTTTGTTGCAGTTATTTCTATGCGAACATTTTATTCATTTCTTTTAAAGAGGTCAAATAAATAATCAATAAAGCTTCAACTTTGTAACTGTTTTGATAATCATGATTATAAATCTACGTAACAGTTGTGTATTTCATTTGTATGTGCCCCCATTTCCTTTATACCATGTATGAATGTTTCGTGATGGTCGTATCGACACTTGTTCCTGCAACATTGAATTTAGATGTTTAGCGATATATGAGATCGGATCGGTATGTCTCATTGAAAACATACATACAATACTTATATCACAAGAACGGTCACTCATTGAAAACATACAGACAATACTTATATCACAGGAACTGTCACTCATTGAAAACATACAGACAATACTTATATCACAGGAACTGTCACTCATTGGAAACATACAGACAATACTTATATCACAAGAACTGTCACTCATTGAAAAACGGCATTAGAAGACTCACATGAATACAAATATTAAACCAACATAAACATACAAAAAAGGTTGGTTAACTTTTATCCTGTTAATCTCCCAATAACATTCGTTTATTCTCCCAATAAAAAACGTTCTTAAAACGGTTTTGTTTTCATTTGAAACAATCTGTGAGAAAGATATATTTCAAAAACAGAATCGGCCACAAGAATCTATTTTACTGTTTTTCATTAGAAAAACAATTATTCTTCAGTTTCATGCTCACCACATTGTCGTTCAGCCATGAATTGCCTTTAAATGCTCCATGGTGGGATTATTTGTATCAAAGTATAAAAGTCAAACAGGAAAGGTAGCATTCAAACTAATCAGTCATCCAAAAACACGCATTCAAAACGAACAACAAATACAGGGATAAATAGAAATAAAATATTATACTGGAACACTAAAACATAAGATGTTTGTCGATAGGGGTTATTTAATGGGAACGATCAGTGGGAAAAAGGCCGCCAGGGATTAAACCATTCTCTAGGGTGTACCATACCTCACTAATACATATTATCATCCCAGTAAAACAGGACCGTGTATATAGATAAAACCCATCAGGCTATATCCTCTAACAAACTAGGAAGCATGGATAGGCAATATTAAAGCACATGGATGATAGTCTATAGGCAAATCGACGATTTTTGAGTCGAGTTCAACATTTTTCATTTAGAGACTGATATCACTCGATAGAGTAATATCTTGCCTTTATCGTTAGACCCGTGTTCAGTCCTGATTTTGTTTGTGACAGGGGTAAATTGAGATCAAAGATTATGACCGTTGTTTTTAGAATATTTATTTGAACAATTGCATGTACCTTTTTGAAAGTCATCATATATACATAAGTAAAAGGCCCAGAGTTGAGCTAATATACGGTGATAACTCTTTATCCGTCGTCCATCCATCCGCCCCGTCGCGGTCTGTCCGGAAGAAAATCCAGCAGCCACTCAACGAATTGTGAGTCGATTTCATCATTTTGGGAGCAGCAAAAAGATAGTTACCACTCGAAAGGGTATTCTCCCACCTTTGTCGTGGTACCCATGTTCAACCCTGATTTCTGATGCCATCTGGGTAAATTGAGATTAAAAGTCATGACCCTTTTTCGCAATAGTTAAATACAAAATGGCATGTCATTTTTGAAAAACATTATTATTGTGTTTTTGAATGAAACAACTTTCGGTAAGAAGTCAAAGGCTCAGAGATGAGGTAATATTGTGATGACCTGGTGTTTCAACATAATGATTGTAACAAGAGCAGTTATAGTTTGTATGCGTATCAATAATATGAAATAGGCACTACCAATGTAACGGGTAAAGCAATTTGATAGCATGTACACTTTTTACCCATCTCTATTGTAAGGGTCCGAACTAACTATAAATTTGATCAGATTTTAATCTTAAAGTCAGGAAATAGTTATAGATAGATATTTACACAAATATGTAAATATGTGTAAGGCCTAATAAAATAATACCCGTGTTTACTGCAACAATAAGTAGTGGGTAGGATGGTCAGCTTTTTGTTTTATTTTGTATCTGTAATAAGACTTTAAACTCGAGAACAATAAGATACGGGTAGAATTGAGAGCAGACTTTATTTGATCTTTTACTTTACACAGAAAATATGCGCAAGCAGTTTTGGTGCAGTTTTTGTGTGAGTCAGTGTATTTCAATTTTCGGGGGCTAACAAACTGAACAATTTTCGGAAAAAAATAGATTCGTTTTATTCTCATAAAAGACCGAACCACTGTAGATAATCTCAGAGAATCTAGCAACATGTTTATTATTTATTCTAGCATGTCCAACGGATGTAAGTGTATACATAAAATTGAAATATCAAGGTTCTGTTTGTTGGCATAAATACCCATCAAAATACATAGGATGTTTTTTCTATGTTTAATGAATGAGACTCATAAGTAGAAGTAGGTAGGAAGTCGAGGCCGTTTAACACTTTTTCGCAGCGGTCCGTATAAGGTCACTACCCCACCCACATTACTTTGAAAATCATGCAGTTTTTCCAGTTTTTTAAACTTAATTAACTCTGAAAATGTCATTCCCCAGTCATGGATCTTTCCCACATTCTAGGCCAAAATGCCCCTTTCCAGACCTCAGGGCTTTTTTAACCTATTTTACAGAGGCCGAAATTTCGCCTCTTCCCAATTGCAAAAACCTCTATTTTTTCCCAATTTTGGGGTAAAAAATTCCCATTTAAAAAAAATAATTTATATATATATATTTTATTAATTTTTTGGTAATTAAGTGACATACTTTTCATGGTTTGTATGTTAAAATAATTCCGTTCTTAAACCTAATCAATATTTTACCTAAAACTACATTTTAATGAAATTTCCCCTTAAAAAAACATTTCCCAAAACAACGAAAATCACGCTATTTTTTTCCCAATTTGGACAGTCTCGCGCTTCTTTTTCAAAAATTCAGCAGGCCTAGGCCTTTTCCCAATTTCCTTGAAAAATGCCCTGGACCTAGTAAAAGGCTCTGGTGGTGATGAGGAGGGGGAGGGTCAAGTTTTTTCATATCTTAAACTGTTATTAGTGAAATTTCTTTTTTGTTATCTGTTTAGTGTTATTTGAGAATATTAAATTAATCTTTGTTACCTCCAGTCCCCATCCATTCCATACACAATTTATCATTCGTTGTATCAAATTACTTTGCCCGTTTCTTAGTCAGTGCCTGTTTCATATTAAAACATTATTGTTACATTTTGAACTTGCTATTAATGTAAACATATGTGTATTTGCCTAGCCTTTTCCTTATTTTATGTAGGATCTCTTTACTGGAAACACATATTTTGTTCTATCATATACTAAAATAAACTCTTCTAACTAAAATAAACTCTTCTTAATCACAATTGCTGGTATCATATTTTGTTATACATAATGTAACATATTTAAAAAAGAAAAGAAAAAAAAGAACATGAATACTACTTGTGCTCAATTACACGGTTAATGTAATAAAAACATCTCTCATCATTCATTATACATGTAAAATATAATGTAGCCTGAATTAGAGATCCGTTAAAAACATTGTTTTACTTCCACAGCATATTTCCAGCCCATGGAATAGTCATTTCTTTTGAGACACACTGGATGCAAGCGTAGTAGCTCCACCTCCTTAAAATCTTTTAAGTGAAGCATACTTTCTCGAAATTTGGCGCGTTTTTTTTCGCACCAGAAAGTATCTAGTAAATGTAAATAAATGTAAATTCAAAATCACTTCCTTGCCTCAAAATTCTACTGTACATAAATATGAATCTGACCGATTTCAGTCAAATGTCATTGTTTCAATGGTAGTTGTATCGGGTTATGTGTTCACGAATGTGCGAGAAAATGGGATAATAGAAACAACGCTAACAATTTACATTCATGCATCTCAGGGGTGGGGGTGGAGTGGGTTTCTAGTTTTCTTACCCCCTCCTTGTTTTCGGTATGCGAGCTCCATCTACACCCCCCAACACCCACCAACACCTACCGTACTTGGGTGGGGGTGGGGTGCGTCGGACAGTGATAGCATTTCTACTAGTAATTGTTTTATTCCACGAAACGTTCTACAGTTTACAGTACATCCAGTTACTGGATAGATCGGAGTACACGAAAAACACTTATAGTGATTATCAACTTTCTATTATACAGTATACACCACATTTTTAGGCACTATATTTGGCCAATGTCTAAATATGTACGATTTAAAAGTGGTGTGTATTATTTATTAACAAACACATTTTAATGACAAAACAAATACCTTGATAATGGACCTCTAGCGGCAGACAGTAATCCCAAATCCAATTTACACCAACATGTCAATTTATGTCACGTGTCAAGTTATGTTACGGTGACCTGTCAACAACACTGCACCGTATTGACACATAATGGGACTTATTTCATCCGGTAAGGTATTCGTTTTTACATAATCTACGGTATGAAACAATGTACGCATGTTGTTAGACTCTATAGGTACCCGTAGTGCTCGCCGACGTAGCGCGCCCAATTTCGGGTGTAAAATAATGGCGTCTGTTTTAATTGAAAATTCGTAAAATAGTCCGTAAAATACAAAGAACTAGTCCCGGAGTAAAAATGCGAACAGAACTGATATGTTATAGGTCCGTGGCGTTCCGACTGTATACCTAGCGATAAAAACAAGCTATTGCTGCCCTATTAAACTTTCGAGGCAACAACAACAAGACAGGGGATTTCTTGGACTACTTGCGTCGTTAGGAATGGAAAGGATAAAGAGTTGACCGCGGAAATGGTTTACAAGTAAAAAAACATTTGAAAAACGAGCCTATTTCTAACTTAAGACATAATACAATGGGTTACGCAATTATGCATAACACACTTCAGATGAGTGTTCAGCAAAAACGAATTACCAATAAAACATAATAAACATGAATGCGGCATTATTAAGCTAGATGATTTTAGTGGACTTGGCACACACTGGACTTGTTACTACGATAAGTATTATTTTGATCCGTTTGGCATACGTCAACCAAAAACAGTTTTAACGTACATACCCAATATAAAATACCCAATATAACATATAACACTATCCAGTATCAAGATAAGCAAAGATATTTCTGCTTGTTCTTTATTGAAAAAAGTACAAGAAGGAAATAGTGAGTACGATATTCTTTATACAATATTAAAACCTTGCAAACCTATGGAAAATGAAAACATCATACAATCATATTTTATCTAATCATATTTATATATTAGTTACTGCGTTAAAGAAAAGATGATTACTGAAAATGTTCAACATCGGTAAATGTTAGCAGAAAATGATAGATCAATGTTAACATGCGCTTCCTGTGGTATTATTAAAGCACAGTTTGTCAAAAGTACAAAAGGCGGAAGTATTGATATTCATCAAGCTCTACTCCCTCTGTTTCCCAAAAAAGTGTTAACATTTCCTGGTTATAAATAATGTGGCCCGGGCAACTCACTTGATAGCGGAAAACCACCAAATGAATTAGATGTTATTTGTACAGCGCATGATTACTGTTATGAAGAAAGTCCTAGTAATAAATCAATGTGCGAAATCACACACTTACCCTACCGTCATCTCAATAAAACGGGACAGTGTAAATAAAGAACTCCTCGTAGATTGCTTGCTTTAAAAGTCACCCGTTATTGCGGACGGACTGAGTATTCGTATTTTTTCTAAATTTCTTTCCGACACCGTTTACACAAATTTCAAATGTTAACAATTACTAACATATGGGAGAGTGTATGTGCGCGCGCGTGCTTGCGTGCGCGCGTGTGTTTGTGGGTGCGTGCGTTGGCCGTGCTTGTGTACGTGCTATTATCTATATGTTTGTTAACATTTAAATTTGATGAATCTCAAAGCCATTTTGCTACCACTTCTTCATAAAAAAGAAAATTCATAAAACATTTTTGCTTTAAAATAAAAGTGCAGAGCCGCGGGTTTGAACCGCGTCCGCAACGGGGTAAGCATATCTAAAATAACGCGTTAACCTACTGCGCTACGAAGGCCGATTAACATAAACTGTACTAAATAAGTTCCTTATACATAAATATGTTCAATCGCGAAAGACCCTGTGATTTTCAATATTCTGCTTTTCCAGGTCCGTAGCTACTCTGGGGCACACAAGGGCACACAGAGGCTGTAGCCTTGGTTGAAATGTGAATGAACTTTTGTAAACAAATATATACTAGTACATTGGGGAAATGCAATACACTGAAGGAAGGAAATCAAAACAAAATCCAGGGCGGAGAGGGAGGTTAATTCCACCGGGCACCAAAATAAGTGCTATTCCCAGGTTAAATTTCAAGGATGGCTACCGGCTTATTTTCATTTAAAATTACTTTACAAGTCATTTAACTTAATTAAAGAAAATTAAAGATTTACATAAGTTAACTTAGAAAACGTAATTATTAGTATTTAAAGTTTAATAATTCTAATAAAACGTTCAGTTTTTAGTTAACACTGCCGTATAGGCGGAAGCTAACATCTTTCAAATATTTTTTCAGCTGGAAGAATCGTTGATTTCCCAGATTGAGTAAAATATTTTCTGTTGATTTTAAAATCTGCATGTTGGCTATTCACTCCCCTCAACCCCCCCCCCCCCCCCCCCCCCACACACACACACACAAGACAACTTCATTTAAAATATAAAGTGGTGATTTATGATCTACTTATATGTGTAAACCATACATGAATAACTTCAAATACTGTATCTCGATCTTTACAATTAAATATGACCCTTGGTCCCCTCTACCAAAATTCAAATTTTGATAAACAATGTCTCCCTTGTGTTTTGTGTCAATATACAGTACACACACACACATAAAAATGGAGGATTACATGTTTGTATAATAGTTCCGTTGATGCAACAGGATAGTTGGAAAGGGTCTTTTTTAAGAAGGCCGCTGCGTTTAATTATAGGTATTGTTTCGGATTATATAAATATGGACTTATAAGGTTGTTTTGAGTAAGTACATCTTTAGCTTCATTCCCAATTTCTAATGACTTGTATTTCTTATTAGGTCTTTCTACAAAAGAGTGGTCTCATCAGTTCGGTGGTAAAATGTCGTCTGCTAAAATCCGCTTTTATACCCTTACCTATAAGCGTTTATTTATCCTCGCTGTATTGCACTAAGCATTTTAGCGAGCAGACCTAGGTTTAAAGTCTCACCCGGTAAGGTAGGAAATACTTTTGAAATATTTCGATAATTAACCCAAATTCGGTCCTGGCTGGGATTGAACGCGCGATCCCTGGGTTACTAAGCCGCAATGCTAACCATTACACCACGGCGCTACCTTTAAAAATGGTATTTTATACCCGATATAAGACCAGTGGTCGATTCACAAAGTACCTGAAGCGTCCCATTCAGTACCGCCTTATCTCAATAATATTCAGTGAATTTAGGTAGCGCGCATGTTGTATATATGAACCCACACGTACACAGTAATCACTTGGTACAACATTCGTAATAACCGTTCGATTTTTTCAGTACCAGTGTGCCTTTTATCGGGATTGTGTAGCTTTAAGATACAAATGTGAGTTATTAAAAATGGTGATCAGTATGAACATATTAAAGACAAAATAATATAATGTCATAAAGCAAGTACGCATTGACTTTGCAGAAGACAGTCAAACAAGAGAATACACCAATTAAGGGCACGACAAAACAACATTGCAGACAAACATAAAACGTTACTAACTCTTTCAGGATTAAGGTAGATGTCATCATAGGGTCCACAATCTATCGGTTCAACGCACATTCAAAGAGAGGAAAGTGGTGATACATGCGCTTACATCTCATTCTCGGTTTTCGCGGAGAGGGCACTGATGACACTCATGATGTTTGTATAGGGGTCGCCTTGCCAGCCCTATACAACATTACTGGTTTGTGAAACACTATATTCGCGTATAGTGTCTAACACACTGGTACTACTGAACTGGTTTGTCTCGGTTCAGTAGCCTGAGTGTTGTAGTGAATGTACATGGGGTACTACTAGGTTCTTGTGGCTCGATTCCCTGGAGCTTTGGGTAGTTAGCAGTTTCCCGCCATCTCAGACCACATGACCCAGCCACACGTCATGTGACACGATCCAAGCTCCCTGATTGGTAGCGGCTAGGGCAGAAGGCGGTCTCTTCAACTCAAGTGGCCATTAGCGAAAGCTGTGGATGAATGACGCGGAGAGAAAACTACATAGAATATATATACTTAGTGCTAATCGGATACTCAGGACCTGACAAGAAGACCAAATGGACAGGTAGGAACACTTTAGTGTCATTTGACTGATAGTGAAGAAGTCCCCTGCGCAATCATCAATGCAATCATCATCGGATGGCAGTATATGAACTTGGAAGTTGGAAAGACAGAAGTCCGCGGGCCGGAGCTGAGATCAACCCACAACAGTAGCAGTAATCCAGTAGCAGTAATTCGTTAGTAAAAGTTAGGGATCGACGCCGAAGCCTACATTCGACCGTAGTCTGACAACAGAAGAGGGAATTTGAAGGTACAGTCATCTGATAATGTTTGCAGCGCAGGGGTCATATGTGATGGGTGTGGCCCCAAACACAAGGACCCCCGACCAGTAGCGGCTGTAGGACAACCACCATAGCCTTGTTGTTTGGTCTGTGCACGGTGGAATATATACTGGGCTTGGCTCTTGAGTACATTGCCTTGATTTTGTGTTGCCTTTGTTAATGTTTACGGTATTATATAAACATTGCATCCCTGTGAGGGTGACAGTGCATATTGTCAACCTGAGGAAAATCATTTCGAACGAGGCGAAGCGGAGATTGACATTATGTTTTCAAGGTTGACAATATCTACTGTCGCCCTCACTGGGATGGAATATTTATTTTATTATACCGAGAAAGGGAAAGAAATATAAAAAGTTCGGAAGTTGTTTTGGGGAAATGAAACATGTAATAAAAAAGTCCATTTTGTTCTTATTAAAAAAGTGGATGTTTTTATTTATTTATTAACCATTTTTGATTTAAGTGCCACGTTACTGTCAACAAATACATTATTCCTATCCTTAAAAAGAGATTCACATTACATCAACATTTTAGAAATATAAATAACATAATAGATAATTTATACTAATAAAGTGTTCAACGATTCATTTGGGCATATCGTGTTGCAATCTCTACCCAGAGTACTTTCGTTCATCATTTGACTCTGTCAACGTCAAAGGAAGTAGGGCGAACGGTTAGGTCACGTGATTATTCAAAAAAGTTATGACGATGCTTATAATAAATCCTTTTGCGTGATCTGCAAAGATAAAATATAGACCTAAATTAAATAATTTCAAGTTTTATTTCTATGTGTTATTTTTTTTAGTAATTTTCTGCTATCGAGCTTCGGTTTGAAATGTTTACATATGCGTTTCGATTGAGGAGACCTAAGTGTAGTAAAATAGTCCCGATTAAAACTAAATCGTTTTCATGCATTATTTCAAATCTTTGCACCATCTAATTTGCAGATATTCTGAAAATTATATTTACAAAAAAAAAAGATAAGTTTCAGGCAAACATTTTCCAATTTAACAGGTTTTACCAAAATCTTGTAATTTAGTAGTTAGCAGAGATATATGTGAGTGAAAGGAACGATAACTCTGCGTGGAGATTGATCGTGTTGGCCATGAGAAAAAACAATATCTATTTATAAACTTTGACATTGATTTCGGGATGATGCGATTGGGAGGGTAACATTAAAACAAATGCTGCCCTCCAGTGACGTCACTCCAGGGTGTGACATTACAACAGCGTACGACAGCGTGAAATGTTAAATAGCAGTCTATGGGCATTTAAGATTGACATGAGGTATACTAGTGCTATTGTTTTACCATTATTATCTGATGTGCTATCTGAGTACTATTTTCAACCTCGTTAGCATATATTTTGAATTGTCTCCTTGGCTGTCGCAAATACAAGACGTTGTTTCCATACGTTAAGGCTTCGTTTGAATATTTAATTTTCTAACCCAGTAATCTTACTATTGATTATCGTATTTTAATGGTTTCTCATTCTTCGCTTTCGGATTAACTGGTTGGAAATTATACGGAGTCAATTTGATTTTAAAAAGCTTTTGTCTAATCCCATACAAATTTAAAACGAAGCCATTGTGCGAGATTTGGCAGTAAAAAAATCCAATTAACATAACTTAAATCCTATAACGTAGTGTCAGATGAGTTCTGTCTGGGAACTAATACGTGCCCATTGTTTTACTCATAAATATTCCATTAAACAGCGAAACGAATCGTAGCGTTCAACGTTTCTAATAATTCCAAACTTCATTTATTAAGCAATAATAATTGTATAGGTGTATAGCTTTTGTTGAAATTCCATTTTCGTTTGAAAAACATTTAAAATATTTAAATGTCAATTAGGTTTCAATTTTGTCAATCATTACTATTATGTTTTATTAATATGCAAATTTCCTGCACCAAAATAGATTCAAGTATCTAGATGTATCGTGAGATACCTTAATGCTTGCAATCGCATTCAGCTATGCAGGTTCTTATTTATCATCCATTTGCATTTAATTCTCTAGAGATATCAAGGAAATCTAACATGTATGACTTCAGTACGTTCAACTTTTAACATCTGCTTGTCACATACTTTTGCGCTTTTGGACGGTGCCGTCTGGCGCACAAAAAAAATCTATTAGAAACCAAAGAGCACCAGATTACAGCGCGATAAATGTAACATCATTTGCAAGACTGTAAATGGGCAAAAGATCCGTATATTGACAACATGTTGATAAATATGTAAGCGTTGGTAAACATTGAGTGATTTTAACCTAAGTTTAAGTAATAGGCTGTTTTTGAAGGATTTTGATCCTGTACAAATTATTGCGCATATGTCTTATAACGTAAACAAGCGTCAACATGAGGTGGGGAGTAAAAGTCGTACCGTACCATACCGTACATTCCGAAATATAACGAAAACAGCAGGTGCGTATTAAGGAAAATACCCAAAGTAACAATTAATAGTTTAGTAACGAATCTAATAGAAATTATCGGTATATTATTAGTGTATGAAGTATGTATGTAACGACAAACGATAATGTTTATTAATTTATTTATATCATATATTAGAACATTTAGCATGCAAACATGAAATCGATATATATCAGATGTAATTGGATAATAAATAGTATCCGTGCCGTACTGTACATCATTTGTGTAACAGTTATCACAAATAAAGATGTAATGTAATCTACACTATTAAATAAATACCCAAAATTGGGTCAATAACATGACCAATAAATTAATGACACTAAATAACGTATATATATTTCTTTATTAAAGTCTCATCATGGTTTACAATAAATACAAACATAAATAAAACATCGTACACATTATAAGATAGCCATGCCATTCTAATTAGAATTATAAGAGACTATAGTTATAAAACCATCAACATATTTTAAAAGTATCTTATAACATCAAACTCAAACGATATTTGCATATATATTACACATTAAGACTATGTAAATGATGCTAATCTATCTATAAAATATGTACTAAGAATGAGTATTGTAAGATTTGACAAAATAAACAAAGCACTATTGCGCATTAGTTAAAACAAAATTAAAAAATCATGTATCCCCTTTGATCAGATCAAAAAGGAACTGATTAGCATCATTTTCATAGAAGAAAATAAAACAGAATCACGATATGATAAAAAACAATTAACATTATTTACATATATAAAATTGACATTGTTTGGCATATTTAAGAAGGAAAAAAGACTAGCGATACAAAAAGCTAGATCGACGTAACAATTCAAATTGGTAATTTAAAGGCGTGACAAACACTTAAGCAGATTTCAAATGGCATTCACAAATCTCAACACAGCAGAATACATGACTAATACATGACTAATCAGCAATATTTATACCAATAATAAAGATTATCCTTGGCAAACACTTGTTAATCTATGGACATTGATTGTGATGTAATTAACCTTGTTTTTAATAATAACATGCATTACATGCACATTTGAAGAGAAAATAATTCGATTACCATGATATTAAATTCAAACTTTTTTTATCACATTACATCATGGTAACTATCAAAACCCGTGCATAAATTCACAAGAAGAAGTGATTAAATTTACTAAGTACCACGGACATCACATAACCAATTATTTTCATCAATTCAATTCAATGCAATTCAATATTTTATCTGGCATAACATTTACATGTTTACTGCCTAAACAAGGCGGAATACAATACACCATATTTCAGAGAAGAGTACAAGTACAAACAAACATACTTCATTTAGAGAATGAATACATATATTACAGTGGAATAATTATAATTATTAGTATTAGGTACTATCAATGGTAGTTATCACATCTTATTACCATTATCAATATTGTGTTTAAAAAGCATTTATTTTTAAGGAATTTAGAACAATACTACCGTTACATCAGACTACGTGTATTTATTATTATTATTATTATTATTATTATTATTTTATACTTATCCTAATTCAGTGAAATTTGTTTTGTTTTAGCCATATTGCCGCCGAAAACGCAGAAAGCCAGTTTTTCAGACATTTAATGGGCAATAACTCTGTCATGTATGATTGAATCTGATTGGTTTTCGAAAGGAACCGAGATCTCATGTATACGTATGTTGTGACCAACTTTCTCTGACCTTTTCATTTTATAATTATTCCCCTTTGGCACTTATAACATTTAAACATTTCTACATAACTTCACGTTTTGTCCCCCGCCGATTAGGCGGAGGAATATAGAATTGCCATTGTCCTTCTGTCCTTCCATCCGGTCCCATAACTTTGGTAACGCCTCATCCGATTTCAATAATAGTTTGCACAAATGTTCGCCACCTTTGTACGCAAACCAGTGTTTTTCGGAATTTGATCTTGATATATACTTTCTGAGTGGCACCGTCCATCAGCACCTTCAGTGCTTTGATGTTGTCAATGGGGATCAAATAAATACCATAATAATAGTCGTTAATTATGTACGAATAGTCATACTGAACGGCAACCCCATCTGCTCAAGCTCATAATTTCTCAAGATACTTTAGCACGACTTTGTAGGGACACAGATTAAATATATGAATTGATATAATTGTTTGAAGATATTAAAAAAGATAGGTAAGGATGTGATTTTCATATATATATTGTTATTTTATTATTTTCTAAGCGACGTATCACAATTACCTCCGATATACTAAACAAACTTATTTCATAAAACAAACATATTGCTTTAAACAAATTTAATGTTTGACATTGTTCTGTCAATGTTTAAACATCGCTGAAACGTGTCCACAAACGATTGTTATTTTAAAACAACATCATTCCACATTTCGTAATTTTAAAATTACCCACCTCCAGTTGAAATGAGAACTAGTCCATAGGTATATATATATTTATATATATAACTTCATTTTCAAAATTCAAAATCTATAGAAACAATATAAACGGCTTTTACCAGCCAGGCCAAACCCCGAAACTGCAAGGTCAAATTAAGAGTTACCATATCATAATTCATTTTACGCTTATTTTAAGAACCTTAGCCTATACTTTTGATCTGCACATATCCATTATTATTTGACCTGAACATCTGGATAGAGTTTTTTTAATAAACGGTTAAGTAGTGTAAGTTTGTCGTTGATAATGGTTCTGGATCCGTGTAGCATAGGCGTAACGAATAAATCAGAAGCGGGCCGGGTGACCGAGGCTAGGTTTTAACCAGCGTCTGAATGATTGAGAACATGGTACTTGATCTGTTTCCCTGCGACGCTTGCTTATTGACCGAGGTGTTTCGAATGTATTAAATAGCATAAAAGTTTAAACTACGGTGATGCGAGTGCGATACCCGCAAGTCGGGACACTTGTCCTCACAAGGAAATTATTTTTGCATAACGCCAAACGGAGTTTATAGATGCAAAAAAAGGACCGTTGATGTGAGGACAAGGGTGATGTCCCCACATCAACATGGGTGTCCTCACATGGAGGGTGAAATATGTATCAAATGTCCTAACATGAACGGGTTCATCATCTCTCTCTCTCTCTCTCTCTCTCTCTCTTTCTCTCTCTCTCTCTCTCTCTCTCTCTCTCACGTTTCTTGTATGCCCATAATTTAAACAAGAATGGGAAAGGTGTATACGATAGAATTGAAAAACAAAAACAAATTAATGTATAAAATGATATGGTAGTATGGCGCGTCTAAAGTATGCAATGGCCAGTAGCCTAGTAGTGGCATAGTAGCTTGAATGGAGTAACATAGCGTACTATGGGGAGGCTGTTTCACAGCAATAGACAATAACATTACATATCAGCAATGTTCCAGAAATATGAGGCGCCGTTTTGGTTTTTAATACAATTCAGTGATATCACCTATTATTTTGAGTGATATCACTCATTCGAATAGGTAATATCACTGATTCATATTTAAATGAGTGATATCACCTATTCGAATGATTGATATCAATGATTCGAATAGGTGATATCACCGATTCAAAACGAAAAGGTGATGTCACCTATTGAATGGTTATAATTTGTCAAATTTGCTAAGGATCACTTTTACTCTTCCATATAATTTTATTAGAAATTAATTCACAATAACGATATTAATTGCATTGATTATAATGCGGGAAACGCGTATTGTCATGCTTAGTGACTGACATGGTACTGTGTAAGTGCGATACCGTCGCCCGCTTTAAATGGACCCTTTGCGTTACCTTTTCATATGTTTGTGTGTGCGTGTATGCGTGCGTGCGTGAGGTTTTGTTTTGTTGTTTGAGGCGTGAGACGTGTTTTGCCTGCACCTGAATCTGGAGGAATCACACATAAAAATAACACTGGACACAGCTTTATACATAAACAGCAATCCTTTTGACAATTTTGACGATTTTTACATATCGAACATGATTGGGTGGCCCTGAAAAGGACCGTTGTAGTTGAAGGGACTCGCCCTACTTTACGCCAAAGGTAAACAGCTCTTCCATAATCAACAAGTGACCATTGGGGCGCAGATGGATTCCGTCATCCTTCATTCAAGCGCGGTTGGTTGCAAAAGCATATGGCAGAAATGTCACCCGTCGTCTGTTGTCGCGCCATTCACACCGTAAAAGCCGGTTCCGCTGTATCCGGAGCGTCACTGCGTCTTCACTGCCCGGCTTGTCTAAAAGGGGGCCTCTGTAACCGTAGGCCTTCCGCTGGTATCGCGGGAACACACAGCCAATCAGAATTTTCGCTTGTGGACAGCGGGCACAAACAGTTAAAATTAATCGTCTGTATGTCTCGAACAGGCTCTCCGGGGTGTCTTCCGGCGACGCGTTCGTAACATCGTTTGTCCCTAGTTGTATGTAGACACACCCTGGCTGCTGAACCCGGCAGGCCTCTATGAAGTCGTTCCACTCTTTCTGATGCATCAATGTCTTTATTCTGGCCCACTCATGTGGAAATAACGCCTATATGGATTCGACCACTCGCTGTCCCCGTTATCCTCCATCATCCGGCGGATGAAACTATGCCCGAGAAAGTAGGTCAACATCCTGGCTGCTAATTATGACTAAGCCACGGATGCACCAGCTTATATAGCAAAGACCACACTACAGACAGTATGCGTGACCAATCAAAAGTAAGATAAACCAAACACCAAAGCAACAAAGGCGACGTATGAATATTGTAATGCAGATAACCTTACGATACAAGAACACAGGCAAGCGAATAAAAGTCACGTTGTTTAGAATAGATAATACTTTTGTTACAAATATCGTCTTTTTTTTGCAATTTTCCCCATGTTCATGTGACCTTTATTAGATATATGACAGTATGACGATTTTTCATTTATGGTCAATTACAATTATTAATTTAATGTAACATGTGTAAGAAACGAAAAAATATATATTGCAGTCTCGGTTTGACATGTTTGATTGAGACTATTTTTCTACGGTAGTTCAATGTGCTTTCTTGCATTGTTTGATAGTTATAGAAATGGAATGTAGCGCCACAGCCAAACAACTCTATTACTGAGAGTTCTGAAAAACTTGGAAAAGGGTGAAAGAATTATCAAAATCGGATGATAAACAAAAAAGATATGACCATTTAAAGGTTGTTCTAAAACAAATATGGGAGCCGCCATTTTTAGAACTATGACGTCATAGTTCCATATTACCATATATGGAATATTAATAAATATCATTTAAAACGAAGAAAATCACTGCAAATGAACGATTTTTTTTTAACTGGTGTTATAAATCATTATTGCCATTAAGTATTACATATTTTTCATACAGTTGATGTCATTTTTTCCCTATAAATCAGTAAATTTTCATACTTATAAATATTCCATATATGGTCATTTAGAACCGTGATGTCATAGCTCTCAAAATGGCCGCTTCCATATCCGTTTTAACAGAAACTTTATATGATCATATCGTCTTTGTTTATCATCCGATTTTGATAATTCTTTCACCCTTATTCAAGTATTTCAGAACTCTCAATAATAATGATGGTTTGGCCTAGTCGCTACATTCCCTTTAATATACATACTTTCACAAACATTATTTGTTTTAGAGTGAGGACTAATTCGATTAGAAAGACTGTGTTTAATTTGTATCACAACGTTTTTTTTCGTCATGAAAGTTCACTTACATATGTGTGCTAAATTAATATTAAATGAAAAGGAAAAAACTGTGATGGGGCCTCAATATAATGTATCTGTGGTAATCAGTCAGCGAGACGTAATCAGCTAAAAAGCATGCTATCATGGAACATGCTATCCATGATTTTTCAACGAATAAATGTGTCTTTAAATCATGAACATTTTGTTCCACTGGGCCTATATAAGTCACCTATACAAAAGATATATCAAAATATCGAGTTCCAGTTCAAACAAATTATGAAAGCATATCTACGGTCTAAAATTATAAAGTCGTAAGTATTACGTAAGTGTTACTTACGACAACTGAGCAACATTCAGTCTGGTACCCGTTCTCATATCAGTTTGCTTAAGCAGGGTTTTATTCATAGTCGTAAGTGAAAGCAGGTAAGCAGCCCGTTTTATGAAACATTGATCGTAAATCAATTTCTTTAAATGCTTCACTATAAATTACACTTTCCAAATAGACGTGATTTCATTTCATTTTCTTATAAAGGTATATGTCTGCACTACGTGTACACATAATTGTCTACATTGAACATGTTGAATCCTTCGTTAAAAAAAATAAACGATTTTAAAATTTAAGACTTATCGTAAGATGTTTTCATAAAACAGGGCCCTGCTGCTGCTGGTGGTAGATACGACCTTAAAATGTATAAAAAGTTGGGTCTTAACTGGTAGATACGATCGTATTATGTTATGCTTGCATATACATGATATAAAATGTGAAACTGCTACGAGTTTATATATCACGACCTTCTTTTCTTTTTTCTTTTTTTTACTTTTTTACAGTCCAGACTCTATTGTGCCCATCTCGGTGAACCGTGAGGATTGTCAAGTATGTCGGTGGAGAGACTATAAACCTTCGAACTACACACACACACATTATTTCTTTTACTTTTATCGAATGAAATAACGTATATAAGTATATTGAGCATTGGGACTTATTATGTATGTATGACCCAATATGTAATGATATATAAGGTACGGGGACATATAAAGGTTATGGGGAAATATGCATTTATTTGCGTGAAGAGCACGAAGAGCGTGCAGTGCGTGAAGAGCGTGCAATGCGTGAAGAGCGTGCATTGCGTGAAAAGAGTGCATTGCGTGAAGAACATGCAGTGCGTGAAGAGCGTGCTTTGCGTGAAGAGCGTGCCGTGCGTGAAGAGCGCGCAGTGCGTGAAGAGCGTTCAGTGCATGAAGAGCATGCATTGCGTGAAGAGCGTGCATTGCGTGAAGAGCGTGCATTGCGTGGAGAGAGTGCATTGCGTGAAGAGCGTGCAGTGCGTGAAGAGCGTGCAGTGCGTGAAGATATTAATTAATGATTAATAATACATTGTCATTTAAGTATATCAGGAAACTCGGTCGTAAATTATAAATTATCAAGGGACATGGTATCGGTTGAAAATACCAGATCGTTTCGTTGGTATCAGTATCGGTATCAGACCGATTTGTTCTTAACGGTATCGAACTCTGGTACTGAAACATTGTCTTTAGACTAGATCGTTCACATAAAACACATTTTCTGAGAAGTTGCATTTTACAGTTGTGAAGTTATAAGCATCAAAAATATCTATAGAGGGTGAGATGGCTCAGTGGTTAGAGTTTTGACCTCTCACTCCGGAGGTCACGGGTTCGATCTCGCCCGGGAGCGTTCTCGTGGACTCTCAATAGAACACTCAATACTGGTTTGTGCCAAGGAAACGGACTCGAGAGAGATGCATACAAGCTTCCAGCTTTCTTCCCAATCGAGCTAAAAGAAATTAGAATAAAAACTAAACTAAAACATATCTATGCAATCGAGCGCCTTTGAGGATAAAGATATAGGACCTTTGTAGTATTCTATACTCGGTAAAAAAAAGTTTTGGACCAGGGTATATAAAGTCATATAAAAATAAAACTAATGGACAAAATTTAAGTATCGTTTTTTAGAACCCAAGGTCTACCCTACCCGGTTAATTTGGTACCAGAAACATTAAATTCCAAACAAGATTTGATTTTAAAAATATATCGCGAACACACAAAGGGTCTGTAAAAAATGTTGCAAAGTCCATACAAAGTAACAGTTACGGACACATTCGAGTAACCAATAAAAAGATTATTATTTTTCCGCAAACTTTCATTGTAAACGATAATTATTGTTAATTGTTGATCTATTGTGAATTATCAACTGCGATAATAAGGGTTATGGTCGAATGTCATGGTTCAGCGATCATTGTACGGGTTCGAACACTGCCATGGTCCAAAACGTCTTTTACAGAGTATAGAAGCTTTCGTAATTTAACATAGTTGAATTTCATGTTAATTTTTGCTGAAATCTTGAAAATCGCCACATTTCAAAAAAAGGCATATTACACTTTTTTTACGTTCAGACATGGACATAGCAGAATACTATAACCTTAAACCACATTTTAAAAGCATTTGTCTTAAAATTTGTATTCCAGTTATTTTTATAAATAAAGATTTTTGCTTCAAAATGTCATTCTCTACCTTTTTTTGAAAAATACGGGTGCAGCAACATTAGGAAGCACATAATATTGCATGTCATAATGTTCATATCAAAGGAAGCATTAGACCTGACATTAAGATCAACATATTCGTCGAGAATTTCAAGATAGTTGATTCAGTTACACATTGAAAGTGTTCACTTATAAGTTGAACAGCTCTCGTATTTAATCAAAGTGGGTATACATGTATTTATGTATATAATATACATATATGTAATCAAAGGGTGTTTATAATATACATACATCTGTAATAGAAAAGTGTGTATATAATGTACATTTACATGTATCTGTAATCGAAGTGTGTATATTATATAGTGTACATATACATGCATCTGTAATCGAAGTGTGTATATAATGTACATGTACATTTATCTGTAATCCAAGTGTGTATATAATGTACATGTATCTGTAATCGAAGTGTGTATATAGTGTACATGTATCTGTAAGGGAAGTGTGTATATAATGTACATGTACATTTATCTGTAATCGAAGTGTGTATATAATGTACATGTATCTGTAATCGAAATGTGTATATAATGTACATGTATCTGTAATCGAAGTGTGTATATGATGTAAATGTATCTGTAATCGAAGTGTGTATATCATGTAAATGTATCTGTTATCAAAGTGTGTATATAATGTACATGTACATTTATCTGTAATCCAAGTGTGTATATTATGTACATGTATCTGTAATCCAAGTGTGTATATGATGTAAATGTATCTGTAATCGAAGTGTGTATATAATGTACATGTACATTTATATGTAATCCAAGTGTGTATATAATGTACATGTATCTGTAATTGAAGTGTTTATATAGTGTACATGTATTTGTAATCGAAGTGTGCATATAATGTAAATGTATCTGTAATCGAAGTGTGTATATAATGTACATGTACATTTATCTGTAATATCCATTTATCCGGAAGCACAAACGCAATGGTGCAATGTAACCTGGAGGAAGAGACAGAATTTCACGTTATCTTAAATTGCCCTATATATAACGACGTAAGGATTAATATGTATACCACAGCAAACAATATTGATGTGAACTTCTTACTACGCTTGGAAGAGGAGAGCATGTGTTTGTTATTCACACATTTAGAATTTGTGGGAAATTAAATGACAATCTTGTGTTTCAAACATTAAAACTGTTTCTCAATTCTGCTTCGTTTTTACTTAACCGAGATTGGTAGACCAGGGGAACTCTCCGGTGATTGGCACTGGTCATTAACACCTGCCAAGTTAGGGCTATAAATCTGTGATTATCTGTGATTATAATGGCCCAAGAGCACACACCACTGAATGATAACATCTGTATAAATTCCAGTGGTCAGTTCTGTATTTCTGGGAGGAGAAATGAAGATTCTAACAGCAAACTGAACTGATAACATAATTTTATATAATAAAGTCATACAACTATTCTTCAAAGATACACCATCGACTTTAATTAAATATGCACAAATACTATTTTAATAATGCGATATGATTAATAATGTGTTTTTTTCATGCTTTCTGACATACTTCTGACTTCTTACATCATCTTACAC